>CM076576.1:173115304-173255113 GCA_034641835.2 Pinus albicaulis | reverse complement strand
GGTCTACAGGCTCCTCAGAAACTGCACGGCTGCTGCAAAACCATACTACTACTTGACTTCGACCTCCGATTTACCCACTGAAAACTACTCCGAAAATTCTAGGAATTTGGGAAGGTGATCCTTGCCCAAAACCCAGAAAAACCCAGAAAACGTTTCTTCTGATTCCAACCTTCAAAATTTGACCCTTTATATTTTGGCCCTTTTTCCAATTTCGTTTTTGGGTACTACAACTGCTATTGCTCTCCAAAATTCTAGCAAACCTCTGTATGATCTCTTTCCCGATGTCATAGACCACAGGCTGAGCCAGAATTATGCTCTGATACCACTGTAATATCCCCAATAGGAAAATAGACAGCAATACAAGCATACGACAATATAGAAAATGCCGGAAATAGAACATAAAACAAATACACATAAAAATGCAGGAAATGCTAAGCCATTTTATTAATCTGAGAATATAATGAGATACAATGGATAATCAGAATAAATGCACCTATCCTTGCTCAAGGCAAGTGAAGAACCCTCTCAGAAAAACAGGAAATCGCTGCTACAGAAACTGCATCCCAGCTGCTGGAAGAAACTACCGTAAACTGCTGCTGCTGGAATGAATTGAAGCTAGGGGTTGATCCCCTTGCCGGAATGAGCTGAAAATCGGCAGACCACCTGAACTCACCACCCCGGACAAAACCCAGAAACCATATACAAAATGGACCACCTCTGAAAATCACCCCAGAAACCCTCCTCCTAGAAAAACGCTGTCCCTCCAGGCCCAGCGCAGACACCAACTGAAATAGACTGAAATGGGGCCACAACTCCTCAGGAAACTCACCAAATGATAAACGCTGAACCTCCACACCGGAATAGGCCTGAATCTCCTGCAGAAATCTCTACCACTGAACAGCTCCAACTCAAACTGCGTCCTCCCTCTAAGGACTGCGCAGTCACCCAATGAAGCTCAGCTCCTCAACAAAACTCCCAACAAAACACCTGCAAATCTCCTGCTAAAGACTGAAGAAAAACCTTGCCCGAGCAGGCACTCGAAGTCCCCCAGGGCCAAGGGTGAGATCTCCGACCGGAGACACTCAGTCGCACTAAACAGTGCTGCAGACCGACTAAACAGCCAGCGTGCTCAAGTAGACAGAAGTCTAGCTCAATATCATCAACAATATCAAAAATGCCCAAATGAGATAGCTCTCCCTCCTTTTATAACGCTGGCCCTCCTCAAAACCCTACGTGGTCCCTCTCTCTCCCACGTGCTCCTCATGGGCCTGCGCAGAAGCTTCTAGAGGCTACGTGAGCCTCCTCTCATACGTGGTGTGGACCCCCCGAGGCTCCCCCTTAAGTTATAACGTTGCATCTACTAGGGAAACACTTTATTTTATTTAAGTGAGTTAGCCCCCCTTTTCTCACTTTTATTTATTAATTAACTATAGGCGACAAAACTATACAAAAATCAAATATTCCAATTAGCGGTGCTAATTAGGAATATTACAGAACCCTTGAAAAAAGGTATTCCAAATAGGTTACAAATTCACAAGCGGTTGGAGGTTCATGATCTTCCTACCCATTTACATTAGGATGGGTAAATAAGGATGCAGAATCAAGGTAGCAAAACAATGTAGAATAAAATTTGATATCATTGCTCATTGTATTGATGAAGTAGAATTGGACGTAGTAACACTTGATGTATGTGGAGTTGTGTTTCGAAGTCCCTACATATATATGTAGGATGCAACCTTCATGTAGAGAGCCAACAAATACCGCCTCATAAAGGAAGGGAAATCATCCATCATCAATGCGCACACGGCAAGTCCAAGATTTCACTTGTAAGTGCCAACCAAGCCAAACAATTGATTAGTTCTAGCAAGTAATATGTTTTATTGTTCTTAAGAGAATCAATCTCGTGAGGAGTCAATGAGGGTAAAGGCATCCCCAGAGGGGTGTAATAAAGGATAGAATAAACGACTAAAAGGCTTGCTACGGCAGACAATGAAGTCTTCTAGGAATCTAAATTACTAACACCCAAGAGGGAAGTAGAGCACTAAGTCCAATTATTGTCAGACTCTCCATTTCCAAAGTATGGATTTGTTAAGTTTGGCAACTAGGGCCAAATTCCACTGTAGTTTGTTCAGTTGATAGAAATAATAATCCCATTGAATTCCTCTTTTTGAAAGGACTAAAATCGATCTAAAGATCGTCAAATTTGGACAAGGAAAATATTTTTTTATTCAATAAGAAATTATGTAATTCATGTTTTCGTTTTGGCGAGAAAAATTGAAAATTTGAATTTTGAATCTCCCTCCAAATATTAAGATCAAAGTATCACAGTCAATAGCATAAATAGATGTCCTCCAACCTCATTTGCACTATCATCCTATGAGCTCATATATCTGAAAGAGGGCAACAGATCTGGAGCTAGGGCAAGGAGGCATCTACCACAAGTTTAGGGAGAACATTGTCTTCCTCTTAAATGCAGATGTCTGGCAGAGAAAGGCAACAGGAGTCTGGGTCAGCGTGGAGGTGCTTGAGGGTTGATTCATGATGGTTTAGGCCACATCACTAGCAGAGAAAGGTAGGAGGAGTCTGGGTCAACGTGGAGGTGCTTGAGGGTTGATTCATGATGGTTTAGGGCTATTGTCCCTGAACAGATGTATTGTCAAGGTTGTTAATATCTTTTGTGATTGAAAGAGTATTATCATCAGACTACTGATCATCAATCAACAGAGGTGGTGGAATTTGCTGATCATTATTAGGTCTTTGAAGAATTTGTAATTGAGGAGTTTTCTTGAATTGACCTTGAGTTTGTGTTTGAGGTCTAGCAACAGTTTGTTGGACTGCTCTAGGTTGTGTTCAATTTTAGAAATCTTATTGAAAGGTTCCTAAGTAATGATGTAATTTCATCTATTTTTTTATCTTCATTTTTGGATTTAGAAGAAGAAGAGGTTTCCTGATTAGCTTTCATTTCTCTTTGAGCCTTTTCAGCTTTGGCTTTTAGCTTAGCTGAAGCAGACCTATTTGCTTCAACCTCAATAGCGTTTGTGTGCATGTCTTCTAAGGCAAGAGATGTTCCTTCCCCTAACATGACTGCAAAATCATCTTCAAAGGCTTTGGAGAACCTAACCTTTGCTGTTGTTACTGGTGGTTTACAGTCAGGAGGCATCTTATGATAAAGTTTGTTAAATCTTTTAATGAAATCAGATACTAGTTCACCATAATTTCTCTTAAGTTCTTCAAATTTTGTCAAGAAATAGACAATATCCTTTTTCACACCCCATTGATTCTTAAAAATAGTTGTTAATTGTTCTCAAGATCTAATGGAATTTACTGCTAATTGTCTAAACCAGATCCTAACATTTCTTTCTAAAGATCGCACAAACAATCTCATATATACATTTTCATATTCTATGTTCATGTTATCAGCAAAATCTAGAAATGCTGCTAAATGATCTTCAGCTGACAGACCAGTTTCCCCATTGAATCTTGGAAGATGTTTCAAATTTCCAACAGGAAAATCATTAAGTGTGTTTGCAAGTAATAGGGCAGCATATCTTGCTTGAACAATAGGCCTAAAACCAGCCATACCTTGTGATGAAGATGAAGAAGATTCGGTGGCGGTGGTTGTAGAAGATGATGAAGTAGATATAGAAGATGAAGTAGTGCAAGAAGGAGGTGAAGATGGAAGAATAAAAGAAAGTGGAGGAAAGAGTGAAGTTGAATATCTTCTTACAGATCTCAAAGGTGTGTGAATGACCAACTTTTGGACCTCTTCTTCTTCTTCTTTGTGTTCAAATAAAGGGTTTGAATAGAGGGAAAAGAGATCTTCTAGTTGTGCAGAAGTGGATGCAAAAGAATATGAGGTAGGAGAAATGAAATCAGTTGGTTTGAATTCAGATAAATGTAAATCCAATTCCTGTTCTGATGTAGGGGATTCAGAAGGTACCTGAGGTAGTTGATAAGATTCTAATAAATGAAATAACAAAGCAAATTGGAAATCAACTCCTTTGGATACTAATTCATGCACTCTAGGTAGCAAATCTTCTAAATTTAGGGGAATAGGTCCAGATCTAAAAGGATGAGGAACTGTAGTGGTCTCCTGTTGAGGAATAGAAGAAGGGGTTTGATGTCTTCTTCTAGAAGAGGCTTGCCTTACCAGTCTCTCTGGATCTGAAAGAGGTAAAACAATCTCAGAATCAGAACAAGACCTGGTATGTCTTGAAGGAGCCAGCTTGGGTTCAGTGAAGTTGCCAGGTGAAAGATTTTGACCTAACTAGACCTTTATTCACCTTTAAAGGAATAGGAATATCGTTGTCCCAGGGAAAAATAAATCAATTTCGTTTCCCTGGCAACGACGTCAGTCTGATGTCCTCTGAGATAATTTGGGTCAATTAATTATGCGAGAACATCTATAATATTTTGTTTCTTTTAAGTTAGGGTTTTTGGATGACCAATTTATAAAGCAACTACATACAGATGTGCTTAAACTTTAGATAATATTAATTAATAAGGAAAGGGATGTTGCTTACTTCAAACAATGATTTGAGATTGCATGTGTGAAAGCAGAAAATGTAAGAAAGTATGATGAGTTAAATATTCAAATTAAATGTTTAATAATCATAAGTGTGAAAGATTGTCAAACAATGTTAAACAACTTAACAAAACATATTTAACTTCATGAAGATGTTGATAATTAATTGATGTAGAGAGACTTATAAAATGAGACAATTCAATAAGTCATTCTCTAATATAGATAATAACCTCGGAGGATTTAAGATAGACTGAAACGGGGCTTTTTCTTACCTAATTATCTTCATAAACATTAAACGTATGCAGAAAACAAGATGTAATGAAAACTGGAAAACTTACAAGAGAACAAATTGATTGAAACAAAGCCATAATCCTTTTATTATCATCAATGGTTAAAGCTCATACACTTTTGCTTACAAACGCTCATCCAAGGGTGCAACCCTTATAACTCGAATGGAGAGTTATTTATACTAGTTTCTATCACTTAGAAATATCTAAAAATGATTACAATAATAGTATCAAAAAATAGGAAAACAAAACTAATGAGTGTTCTATCACTATTTTTAGGAAACAGTTGATGATGTGGCCCAAAAATGCTGTTGCGCTGACATGTTGTTGGAATCAAAGATTACTCGATGGTTTCACATAACTTGTCCCATCTTTCTTCACTCGGAATTTCCAGATTTACCACTTTTCTGAAAACTTCATCCACCTCTGTGCATCTTTCATATGTTGGCTTGTTGAGAAAAAAATGTTTGATTTCATGTTTTATAATTAAATCAAACTCCAAAGCTTCAAGAAAGGCTTTGCTTGTTCTATGTCCTTTAATCCCTACAAACTTTGCCTTGTCAATTGCAATGGTATACAGTTTTTTGCAATATTCCTCCAAATTTATCAGTTTTTCATTTGGAGCTACCAATCCAGGCAATCCCTTCTGGTTCAACATATTAAACTTTGAATGAAACCTTTGGACAGTGATGTCCAAGGTTTGACACTTTGTCTTCAATTGATTAAGTAAATTCTTCTTTTGTAGAACCTTTTTGATCTCCAGGATGGTGGTTGTTCTGTCTGAAATATTAATCTGCTCTAACTCTGCTTTGCTCTTTGAATTGAGCACTTTTATCATATCTGATGCTTCTGATGGTTTGGTCTTGAGTGCTGCCTTTTCCTTCTCTATGGATGTCCTACATCTGGTAATCAACTCTTGTTGTTCAAAAATGATCTGTATGGATGGCCATACATATGTCATTGCTTGACTGATCTTTGTCCATATACTTTCATTGGCTTGGGCCAAGGTGTCTATCATTAACAATTCACTTTCTAACTTCATAATTTTGAGTCCCAACCTGTGAGACTTCTGCATTTCCTCCATATATAAAGTGTCATTTTTAATTTTCTAAGTTTCTAAATTCTTAAATTTCTCTAGCAGCTTCTCATTTTCTTGTTTTTGTATGGCCAATTCCTGCGCTATCCTGACTGAATCACCTGTTGTTGATGTAGATTCAATGGTTGTTGATGAAGAACTGGGTTTTGAACCTGCAACTGCTATGGGAACTGTTGTAAATGGAATCATGACAAGCTGAGTTGATTCTTTCTCCTTGAGCAGTCCTTTAATCTGCTCCTCCATCTTAATCTGAATATTTTGCTCAGTGATTAATTTGAGCATCTTTTCTCTGTTTTGTTCACTTTCTTCAATCTCTTTTATCTGTGGATCTTTTGTAGAAGGTAATTTAAGCTATTTTTGCAGAGCTGCAATGTTTGCATTTTTCTTCTTCAGGATTTCTTCTACAGCTTTACAGTCTTTTGGATCATATCCAATTTTAACCACCAGGTCTTCTAGAGACTTTAATTTGTTGTCTTTAGCTAGAGAAGATAATTTCTCAATTTTAAGTTGACATTGTACATTTTATAAGACAATCCTAACCTTAGACAAAGACATGGTTGTATTAGTCATGGTAGAGAACAGCATCTCACCAGACTGTCTATGCATATCAATTTGAACTATTAGATGAATTTGATTAGTATCAAATGAAAAGATTGTCTTATTGTAATCTGATGGAGACTTTGGAAAAGGAACTTGAGCTTGTAAGAAAGTTATTTGCATTCTGCCTTTTTCACTGTCAAAAGCAGAGAGAAGTCTGTGTTGTGAGGTGGAAGTCTGCTTCCAGAATTGACTATAAACATTTGATTTTAGTGTCTCATTCTTCTGCTTTATCTCCAAGAATTTTGAGAATATATTATGGTCATCAGGTGAGTTGGTTTCCACAGTCTGAATGATCTCTAGAGGCTCTGGAGAAGGTGAAGTTGTTGTAGGAGTAGTAGGAACACTTGCTCCTATTGATGTAGAGACTTCTGGTTCTCCAAGATCAATGATTTATGGTTGCTTTTGATTCTCCTTTGTAGAGACTGACAAGTTAGTCTTCTATTTCTTTTGTTGAATTATAAATTCCTTGACCAGATCCATAGTAGTTGAAGTTTCTTTCCCTATCCTTTTTTGTTGTTTGCTTTGAGCAACTGGATTCTGCAAGGTAGAGGTAGGCAAGATTTGTTCTTCTGCTTCCTGCAGTGTATTCTCGGTCCACTGCTCCTGATTCATGAATTTCTCAATTTCTGACCATGGTGTATGATTATAAGGAGTTGTTTTTAATTCAACCCTTAGATTTGAAAGGATGCCAAAGGGATCATAAGACCAAGTGAAGCTGGGCTGAAAATTCATATTATTTAAAATAGTATCTGCTTCAATACTAGCTAATATGGTGTTCCAGATGAATGAACCAATTTTAGATTTAATCTTAAATTGTGACTTTCTTTTACCTGAGACAAAGTGAAGGTCATCCATGTTGATCATCTGCCTAATATATTCCAAAGCGAAAAATCTCGTTGGAACATATTTTGGCAGCATATATGGTGCTAACTCACAACCATATACCCTAATTTCAGTATAATTCTGATATAAATACCAGTCACCAATCTTAACTTGATCACTTAAGTGCAGGATCCTTTTGATATCTTCACCAATTCTAGGCTCAGTCTAGCTTGATGAGAAGTTGTGCTACTGGATGAATAAATGAATCAATGAAGTCTGAAAAGGTGAATTTAGTTGAAACAGATCTGACCATCTCTGTCCAAAAAATGTAGAAAATTATACAACAAGCATGTATATCTTGGATTCACCTGATCTAACAATATGCTAAAGTTAAATACTAAATCGCTTCTACAAATCTTTGCGGAATTAAAAACACAATCGCCAATTACATAAGCATGAAGAAAGATCAATCACACACAACACAGATAATTTCCCGGGGAAAGCTTACAGCGAAAAACCCCACTATCTTCTATTGTATATTATATCATGGACCATGAAAAAATTACTTACAAAACTCCAATCACAAGAGCTCTCAGCACATCAGCTAATTGTCTCACACTGTCATACAAAAATTGGCAAATCACTTGCTCAATTTACCGTCTCCAAACAACTTGCCTCCACTGCACAATCCCTGATGGTAAAGAACCCTGAATAATGGATTCCTTGCATGCCTTGACTACGTAAATATCATGGGCTCATCCAATGTGTGTGTGCTTGCATGTGTGCAAGTGGATAATATCACAACTGACAGTTTACTTCCCTTTCACCTAGAACTCAACTGGGTCTCCACTGGATCTAACATGCATGCAGCGAATAATAGTAAAAACATCAGTTGCATGTGAGATCACTACATGTGAATTAATTAATAATTAATTCACTTGATCTCTCACTAGTGTATCTTCAGTTACAACTAGCACAACTGAGTTTAACTCACTTAACTGAGTTAAACTACTTACAACTTGCACAACTCATGCACCACGGCACTTCCAACTCTGTTACAACTAGAATCACTCAGTTACAACTAAAGTCAACCTGCATGTCCCACCAACCAACCTTTTAACTCGAAATTCACTTTGCTAACTGATTTGCAACTTCAGTTAACTATTTCCAAGTCCACATTGAGAATAGATTACAGTTTAATGTTCATCTATATTAAGGGATAATAAAGATAGACATGCATCTATAAATAGACATACACCTAAAAATAGCCAGTGTGGGCCCCACCCTAGTGTAGGTGCTTAATTTTCACTGGGATCATGGATGTTGTTTCTGGATGCCAATTTCACTGTTTCTTGTTGCAAACTTCAACACTCCCTCTCAACAAGAAAGGAATGTCCTTGCATGCGTCATGCAACCCTTACATGCGACATGCAACTCATGCATGCAACACTTCTCTAGTGTTTCTCGCACATGCAACACTTCGCTAGTGTTCATCGCACATGCAACCTTTGAATGCAACACTTCCGAAACTGAATAGCCTCCAAACAACTGAATCAGTATAATGCATTTGTCATCAAAGTCTTATGACTTGCTACTAGCTACTGCACATGTCTACTGGATCCTCTGCACCGCTGACACTTGCATCCATGCACTCTTCACTTGCTGCCAACTCTGATTTGCACTCTAGTATCTGACACTGTCACTTTGATTTCATGTCCTCCCGACATCTGACTGCATCAATCCAACTTATCCTGCTACTGTTGCTCTATGGGCTCCTTGTAGCCAGGTTTGATTCATGAGATCCACACCATCTCAATGAATCCTGCCCAAAATTTCTTCTTGGGATTATTCATGCATGTCGCCCCACCTCTCACCTGGTGGTATAGCTGCATGCACTCCCTCTACCCATCTGGCTCGAAATTTCTCTACATAAGTGGTTGCTCCCACTCCATGATCCTCCGCATGTGGCTGCTCCACATCTTGAGGTTCATTCTCACCTGCATGCAAATCCAGTTCCCTCTCAAGGGTCAATTGCATGACTTTCTCACACTTCCCAATGGTAGGAAGCTTTGTAGAAATCACATCTACATCAAGTCTATAGAGATTGTTAACTCGAATCCCAATCTTTTTGGCTTGCCCTATTGCTTTGTGTTGCAGGAAAACATTTTCTTCATTGAAAACAACATCATAGCCTCTATCCTCTAACATTGCAACTGAGACTAATTTCTTCTTCAAACCTGGTACATGCATTACATTTTTTAATTGAAAGAGTTTACCTGACGCCCTCTGAAAGGTAATGGTACCAATCCCGGTAGCACTGTACCGTCCGTTGTCGCCCATTTCAATATGCATCTAGAGATCCTTCTCCTCCAAGTCACTGAAAAGTTTCTTGTCTCCCGTCATGTGAAAGTAAGCACCACTATCCAAGTACCACCCTGATCCCAATGCACTTGACACCATGCATGCAATCAATGAGAAGTCAAGCCCAAATTGTGAGGCAAGGGCCTCACCAGCTGCAGATCCAGCAGCCTTCTTGTTCTTCTTCTTTTGTGAACAGTTTGTGGCAATATGTCCATGCTCGTGATAGTGAAAACACTTCACTTTGGACATGTTGTGCTCCTTGCCATCTTCACCGGCCTCAGATTTAGAATGGAATTTCTTCCCCTTCCCCTTCTTCGCCTTGGCAGCCAAAGCACAATCCTCTTCATCATCATGCTTTGATGAAGAGCCATCTCTGGTGTTCTGCCTAAACTCCTCCTACACCAGATCCAACCACAGTCGTTCCCAATCCGGCAATTTTTCCTGTCCGTTAACAGAGTCTTCATAACTGTGCCAACTCTTAGGAAGTCCTAGGAGAGTCAAACTCACCAAATCATCATTAGCGACAGTTATTCCTACACTCCCAAGTTCATCCCGACATTGGACAAACTTTTAAGTACACCGGAGTAGTGTCGTTCTTTTCCATCTTGATCTTCCTGAGTTTATCTTTGAGCGCCAATTTCCTATGGTCACTGCTGCTTTGGATTCAATATGCATATATATCTTGGATTAACCCGATCTAACAATATGCTAAAGTTAAATACTGAATTGCTTCTACAAATCTTTGCGAAATTAAAAACACAATCGCCAATTACAATATCATGAAGAAAGATCAATCACACACAACACAGATAATTTCCCAGGGAAAGCTTACAGCTAAAAACCCCACTATCTTCTATTGTATATTATATCATGGATCATGAAAGAATTACATACAAAACTCTTCTCACAAGAGCCCTCAGTACATCAACTAATTGTCTCACACTATCATACAAAAATTGGCAAATCACTTGCTCAATTTACTGTCTCCAGACAGCTTGCCTCCACTGCAAAATCCCTGATGGTAAAGAACCCTAAATAATGGATTATTTGTCTGCCTTGACTGCGCAAATATCATGGGCTCATCCAATGTGTGTGTGCTTGCATGTGTGCAAGCGAATAATGTCACAACTAATAGTTTACTTCCCTTTCACCTAGAACTCAACTGGGTCTCCACTGGATCTAACATGCATGCAGCTAATAATAGTAAAAACATCAGTTGCATGTGAGATCACTACATGTGAATTAATTAATAATTAATTCACTTGATCTCTCACTAGTGTATCTTCAGTTACAACTAGCACAACTGAGTTTAACTCACTTAGCTGAGTTTAACTACTTACAACTTGTACAACTCATGCACCACTGCACTTCCAACTCTGTTACAACTAGAATCACTCAGTTACAACTAAAGTCAACCTACATGTCCCACCAACCAACCTCTTAACTCGAAATTCACTTAGCTAACTGATTTTCCACTTCAGGTAACTATTTCCAAATCCACATTGAGAATAGATTACAGTTTAATGTTCATCGATATTAAGGGATAATAAAGATAGACATGCATCTATAAATAGACATGTGCATACATCTATAAATAAACATACACTTAAAAATAGCCTGTGTGGGCCCCACCATAGTGTAGGTGCTTAATTTTCACTAGAATCATGGATGTTGTTTCTGGACGTCAATTTCACCGTTTCTTGTTGCAAATTTCAACAAAAAAATGACTGATTGATTGACACCCTGTTCATCTTGTTTGTTGAGTGTGACTGGCAATGAGTCTCCTTGCTGAAACAAAAACATGTATAGTATATACAAGTACAGAGGTGTACTTGAACATCCCTTGTGTTGTCAAATTCTTAAGTTGCTCATGCATATTAGCAGCCAAAAATTGATTGTAATTATACATGAAGGCAAGTTGTTGATCTTTTAAAAAAATAAAAAAGAATCCAAGGATAGATTCATCTACTGTCTTATCATTTGGATATCCTAGTAGACAGGTCAGTAAGGAGATGATATGTCTAGTGCCTTCAGGGAACATTGAAAATGGATAGGGTGGATTTCTTTTGGGTAATTCAGCATCATCTGGTAAGGATGTCTCGAAGATTTGAGCTCTCTGGGGAAAATTCAGATTATGGTATAGTTCCATAAGAGTTGCTTGGGAAAATAGGCTCAGGGAATCAGTTTGGGGAATCAACAGCATGTTGTTGATGGTTTCTGCAGTGATGGATATCAGAATGTCACCATTTTGAGCCACCACTGCTCTTTTGACAAGGTCATATCTGGTTTGACACTAGATAACCAAGTCTGGAAAATCATAGGTTTGAGGAAAAGAGAAGAGGGGCAGAAGGGATTCCCACAGTTTCATTTCATCTTGCTTATCGAGGTATTTTTGCTTCAACCACGAGTGCAGTTCTTGGAACTCGAACTCGCATTTTGTGTCAACAATCTTATAATATGAATCGTCAAGTGGGATGTGGTCAAGGTCGACTGGGGTAGCAGTGAAAGGGTTCTCATCCGAAACTGGTTTCCTGCTCTTTCCATTTGGGGCCATGTTGATAGAGGAAAGAATAAGAAAGGGGAAAAGGATGACAGAGGGAAAGAATGGTGATGCTCTATAGAAATAATAACAGTTGCTCGATGACAGTGCACAATGATCTCTATATACCTGCAATCAACAGCAAAATGATTATGGCAAAAGTGGTAAACTGGCAAGCTCAGCTTTACTTATACAGCAGCAGAAATGGATATGGTAACCGTTTTACATGTAACCGTAGCAGTTAAATGCTAATGGCATGGGAGCGTGATGGTAAACAGCTAATCAACGGCTGGGGAGTAGGATCATAACGGGCCAATGAGGCGTAATGGTAAGGGGCACAGTTGCAACGGACAAGTGAGGTGGCAGCATGTAATTTGATGTTGAACAACGGTCAAAGCGCGGGGTCATTCAACCATTAGCGGGAACAAAAACCACAAATGAGAAAGAAGCGAATTTCAGGGGGGTAGGCTGTGGTTTGTGGTTTTGCGCAGGGGGGTGCAAACTGATGTGGGGGTGACACGCAGGGAGGGTCTGTCGTCCATGAAACCACTTTTCGGACCCCCCCCCCCCCCCCCGGGTCGTTAACGGGAAATTGAAGAGGGGGGTGCAAAAAGCTTCCCCGCCGTTGATCTAGGCGGGGAAGAGATCTGTCGTCGAAAGTTGCCCAAGAGATATCGCAAAACGACAATTACTTTGTCTTTTAGCGGACCTCATACTAAAAATGTGTCGATTATTACAATAAGGTTTATGCTGATTATTACAATAAGGATTAATGCTTAATGAAGCAGATTAATCAAAAATTAATAATACTTAACAATTTATGCCGCATTTAGACAAGCAGCCTTTGAAAATTTTATTTTATAAAGCTAAAGCATTCATTTTTCATTACTTTCCCTAACATTTTATTTTGCCTTCATTTTTTAGGGCAATCTACTTCTATCATTTTCTTGATATGAATAATCAAATTGCCAAAATCCTAACATTTTTTTATTCTTTATTTTTCTATTCATATCCAAACTTAACATTTTTATTTTTTTATTTTTTCTAATGTTCTAACTTATCAAAACCAAATAATGTTACAACACCTTAGAAGACATTTTATCTTATCTTAGGCATCTCAAGACCCCATTGCCCAAAGGACAAGGGACTAATCCAAGGATTTTGGTGATCAAACTCCTCTTTCTCCATATTTTCTCCTCCTAAATTTCGGTCCCCTGAACGTAGGGTGGAAATCTAGGGCTTGCAACTAAATTTTAGGAAGGTGATTTTTCGGGAATTCGAGGATCCAAACATCAAGCTCATGTTCTAGGCTACCTATTCCCCAGGTTCGATGGGCATCTACCCGAGTTTCATCCATAAAATCTCTTGCCCTAGGTGCTACTCCAAGAGGGAAAACCTAGGCCTTTCTCTCTCACCTTGGGGACTTCTTTGAGGGTTGTATAAGCTTAGTATTCATTGGAATAAATCATAAACCCTTTCTTCTCTCGGGCCTTGACCTTGTGAATACGTATTACCATTGAGAAACCTTAAAACCCTAGGTCTTGTGCCTTCTTTTCTAGGGTTTTTCTTAGAGATTGGTTTGCTTTTTTGAAGCCTCGTACCTTTATTGAGCCTATCTTCGAATGAGCTCCACCATCACCTTGAACCTTCAAAACTAGAATATCTATTACAGGTGATCATAATCATACCGAGACTCCTCCCATCAGTGAAAGTCTATAAATAGCAGGGGGCCTTGGTTGTGGTGATAGTGGGCCATTGTCCCATTGTTGTCACTTAGTCTTGTAGTTGTCCCGTAGGTTTCCCCCCCTTAGGGCCCTGCTAGATTTTGTGGTAACAAGGTCAATGGGGCTGCTAAGTACAAAAGTATCAATATATTGTTGGTGAGCAAGAGCCACTCATATATGGACTTGACATCATCACAAAAAATGCTAAGTTTGACTCTCACAAGCACAGTGCTAGTTTGAGTTACTCTTATACAAAAATCAGATTTTTAATTTTTTAACACATCTCTGATTCATGGAATACTTTAGCAAACACACTATGTTTGGTCAAGGTTTGATTACATATACTAAGGGTTAAATGTTTTACTCCCCCCTTATTCCTCATTACATTTCTTTCATCTTTTGTTGGGTCCGAATTATGCTGCATTGTGTAGTGGTAATGCCTAGGTATTGGTAACAGCAAGATTGTAATATACAGGAGCAAAAGTCTCAGGAAGCATCTTTTCACTTTGTGTCAAGTATCCATCACCTATCAAGAGATGGGAATCTGTTTACAAATTTTTGGCATGTGATCACCCAGCCCAACTTAATGGACATGACAGCTCAACTGCTTATCAACAGCTCCCTTGCAGGATAACTACCACTGACTTTTTCTAGGAATCAAACCCTGTTGGGGCTATAACACTACCCTGCATTCACTGACCCAACTGTCCTCTTGTGGCTAATATATAGGAACGAAAGGGAAAGGCAATTGGCAAAAGGTATTTTGGAGTAGCAAAGTGCAACACTTACTAAGCCAGAGCTTGGAGGTATTAACACTTCATAATTTACACTTGATACCTTAATTATTGGATGATAAATCACATGAAGTTTCAATTCACTTGATAACATAAAAAAATATACATTCAATGAGTCTTGTTTCTTTGTACACTGCTGCAGTTATTTAAAAATGCTGTATATTTAACATACTCTACAGCTATCATATATTTTTCCCATATAATAGTCTCTGTCAAAAAGGAAGATTACATAGTTACTCCCTTGCAGACCTCACGGCTTCCTCTGAAAAGGTAATAGTGAAATTTATGACATTGAAATAAGAGTATAATTCAGAATCATTTTTATTTCATTTTGAAACTAGAGATTTGTGAAACTTACCATACAGCACAAAACTTGTAAAGAACTGCAAAATTCCGGCAACAAAAGAATTGTCCTTATTAAATTGAGCAGACTCTATACTGTTCTTGCCATGTGCATCATCAGGTCGCAAATATGTTTGGTTCTTGTAGTCCTTGGATAGCAAGATAGAAAATGCACAACTGCTAACAAGTGACAGTATAATAAGAAGGAATAGCTGGAATATAACCAATTTGTCTAAGCGCTTCTCCATCCTACTGCGTTTTGAGGGTGGGTCTGTTGAGTTCATCATGATCTTAGTTTCATGCCCAGTAAATAAGACTGCTCCATATACAAAAGAAGTATTCTTCAACTTTGAACCACGTAATAGGACTTGCATAGGACTGAGATTTAGTACCATGTTTTTCCATATGAGATTTCCCACAAAAGTATAAATAGAGGGATTTGGTAGCTCACACTCAACAATAGCATTAAATTCTTGAAACATGGAACCGCTGGTGAAGTTCCTGGTTTCATCAAGACATTTCCTCAGTTTTAGATTTGTCTCCCCATCTAAGTTCATGGTCTCAACGTAGCATATTCCATCAGAATCACTTGAGGATAAAAAAAGAAGATCAGCTGGGAAAAACTCATCACGGTTGACCTTTACAATGTTTCCAACCTTCACATCCTTCCAGCGACGTGGTTCGAACTCTTCATTTTTCTCCAACACTTGTACAAGGCGGTTATTGACATCCTTATCAGCCTTGCCACGACGTACATCTTCAATTGCTTCTTTAGTCATAGCCACTCCAATGACAAAAACAAAAGGTAAAATTGCTGAATATCTATTGACTGGTGAGACTGGTGTGAGAGTAATGGCTACATGAAATGCAAAATAAATATTTGCAACTCTTCGAAACTGCTCAAATAGTCCTTTAGGAAAGAAAGAATACCATGTATACTTTGTGGTTGAGACAATATTATTAGCGTATTTTCCACTGTCATCTCTTTTCTCATTTATATGAACAACCCAACGGTCTACTAGATTTTTATCTTGGTGTCGAAACAGATTCTGGAATACATGAAACATGTTGACAAGATCCGTGGCTTTTGAAGGAAGACTAGTTCAGACTGCAGAGCATAATACCCACTATTTCTGTATATGTAATCGCTGCCATATTCTCAGATCTATGAATCAACTTATTAGAACGCTGGAAGCCAATCTGCAAAATTAAACATAAAAGATCATTGTAGCATGCCTATATTATATTGCAAACCTCCAAAGACAATCCATTGTCTCTAATGAAAACTACCAAAGTGAGATTCTCAAGCGCTACTACAGAATTTAAATATTAAAGTGGTTCAACTCAAAAAACAGTGGTTGTTTGATAAACAAAACTTGGAACATTTTAGCAAGAGCTCGAACTTTGTACTTGAGAAAAATAACTTTTAATAGATAGAATAGTCATCTCCTTTTACTCAGTCAGCACACTATCCACCAATGATCCTCTAGCATCCTCTCAGACACATCTGTACTGAAAGAAGCTGTTCTAGAACCTACTTTGAATAATATCTTTTTTTCTTTTCTTCTTTTTCTCCTTTTTTGTTTGTTTGAAGGAATCGGCAACTGGGCCAGGCTTGTACGTGCGTGACATAGGGTCAATTCCGA
This sequence comes from Pinus albicaulis, assembly GCA_034641835.2. NCBI lineage: Eukaryota > Viridiplantae > Streptophyta > Pinopsida > Pinales > Pinaceae > Pinus > Pinus albicaulis. Next base: position 173,238,377 of record CM076576.1, on the reverse strand, counting down.
CTGCTACCACTATATCTCTAGGTGAACCCATGCATGGGCACACACTGCCCACAAGACTTTCAGGGGGGGTTTGAACCTCAAACCACACACTTCACAAAGACTTCATATCATGGCGAACGCCAATTGAGCTGCCCCCCTAGGAGCTACTTTGAATAATATCAATAGGGCATAAACTAGGATAATAATCATTATTATGTATGCAAAGACCGCATCTGTATGCCTTGGTTGTGACAATAAATAATTCAAGTCTCTGTTACAAGAGAGCTTCAGGCTCATAAACTAACCAATGGACTAAAGGGCCAGTAAACCTTAACTTGAGACTTGAGCTAATCCAGTTTGTGGCCTTAGTAAAAAATTGATCTAATTAAAGTAGCACATTACAGCATTAGTCTCAATCATCATATATATCATTGTTCGCCACCAACATCCGTTGAAAGCTAACTGTTGTGGGCCATGTGGTGATGTCTTATGAAATAGTTATTGCCAATTGAAGTTTGGTCCAAAGGTGCATGACTTGGAAACAGATCAGCCTCGGCAAGCCCTCCCTTGGAGCCAAGTTGGACTCAGTCACAAAACTTAAAGTCAACTCAGAAAAATAAATATCTGTGTGTGAGAGAGAGAGAATCCATGCACAACAATGGAAATCTAAAGAGACATACCAAATAGGCAAGTTTGTTGATTTCTACCACATCTAAATGTCCAAATAGGAAAATTCACATCGAGTTACATAAAGTTCCATGATACATGACACATAAAACATGAAGCTCTAAATGGCCTTTAGAGTTAAGAACTCATCAATCTCTAATCTAAATAGTAAAATTAAATACTCTATCATGACTCATCACGACCATCATAGGCTGCTTCCTCAGGAATGTCCAAATCAACGTTATCAGAACCGAACCGGTGATTGAACCGAAAAACCTTGTGGACCGGGGACCGGTTGGAACCGGACCGGAACCAGTAAAAAACAAGAAAAAAATAAAAAATAAAACCGGTTTACCAAAAACACATTAAATATTCATATTTTAAAGAAAAACATATATATTCATGTGCATCTGTAATGTCCCTTCATAAATTTTCCTAATGTTTGGGAAATACATTTTTGTCAATTTTGAATTAATAACTTAAAGTACGTTTTTTGTAGCCAACTTAGGAGGAAAAGAATAAATTAAAGTGTTAGTGGAGGATGGGACCCACAAGGATAGCGTACTAGAGAAGAAAGCAATCGAATTCCCTTGGGAAAATCGAATTGGTAGAGGGACCCACAAGTTTTGCATGGCCGGCACTTATAAAAGGAAGACTTGGAGAAGGCATGGGCATCATTTGCACATTCAGAAAATCAAATTGCCTTAGCTATTTAGCTGAGCCAACGTTGTGTTGTTTAGCATAGGAGCTTCCCAAGGAGAGAAGCTCATCCCTTCTTCGGTGGACTTCAAGTGCCACTCAAGAAGGGATTCTTTAGTATTTTGTGATTAGGAGAGGCAGCCTTGCAAATCCCATGCATTCCTGGAGCAGCTGGGATGCAGTGAGAGTTGGGACTGCGCAGTAGAGGAAATCAGCTATCGTGGGAGAGCTGGGTTGTGGAGAAAATCATCCGGGGCAACTACAGGAGGAATCATTGAGGAATTCCAAGAGTGTTGGAGCAGCTTCAGACCCTGAGAGACCAGCCATACACGGTTCCTTCCAGTTATTCTGCAGAGACTACGTCATCCACCTAGTGACTGCGCAGTGATAGGAGGGCAGCAGTTTGGAGCAACATTTGTCGGAGGAGTTAGCAGCTGAGGAGTTGTGGGTTCGATTGCAGATATATTTCAGGAGGATTGTTGGTATTTTGGAGGGCAGAAATCTACAGGAGCAACTACAGCAGTAGAATTCGAAATTGAAAAAGGGCCAAGCAGAGAAGGGTCTAATTTTGAAGTTTGGAGGTTGGGGAAAAGCTTTTTGGGTTTTTCTAGGTTTTGGGCAAGGATCACCTTCCCAAATTCCTAGAATTTTCTAAGCATTATTTTGTGGGAAAATCAAGTGCCAAAGTCAGCCAGCAGTTGTAGAAAGCCAAGGACAACGCGGTTTTCAGGAAAGCAGATTATTGTAGAAGTTGTACCTTTTGATGTTGATCACCTAAAGGCTTGTAGCTTGCCTTGTGCAAGCCCAGGTGCATTCATTCCATCTCATATTGTACTCGAGCTGATTATATTAATAAAATTGGCTTTCTGGGCATATTTTCTTGTATTTGTGTTGCTAAAGTAAAATTTATGTGTTAAATTTATTGCATGTTTCCTATAACACTATAAATTTTATATTTGGAATATTACAGTGGTATCAGAGCATGTTCTTGGCCAGGGTGGGGAACAAGAGCAGGTGATGCCACAAAGATACCAAAGAGTGGTTTTCCATAGAGGTCGTGGCAGAGGCAGAGGTAGAGGCGGTGGGAGAGAAGGTATCCTAGACCCATTTTCAGACGCAGAAATAGAAGCCAGGAGGGTAGGAATGGACCAACACAATGAGGAGGAGCAGCCTAGGCCAAGGGGCCAAGACCAGATTTTAGAGGAGTTGCTAAGAGAAAATCAGCAGATGATGAGACAGGAGCAGATCATGATGGACATGATGCAACAGGTGATGGGGTTCCATGTGGGTGGAATGCCAGATGGAGCAGCAAAACCTCAAGGTGATGGAGGTTCCAGAGCGGGAGGCAATCATACATTCCAGCTCCCGCACACTCTACAGCATGGGCAGGTTGGCATACCTTTGATGCCAAACTTCGTAGTGGAGCCAGAGCCTAAGAGGGAGCTGAATCCAGTTGAAGATATAGTGCACTCAATTGCATCCGGCATCAATGAGTATGAGGGATTGGATGCCCAGACAGGTGATGTCCTTTGGTGAATTTATTCACCTAAAGGAGAGACGTACCATAGGGGCTGGTCATTATTTCAAAGGAGGATCATCCAGCCATGAGCTGTAAAGGTTGGTGGGGAAGGTCACACTTCAAAATTTCGATGGGGGAGCAAAGAGTTCAGCATGAGCATGGATACAAAAGTTGGACACCTATTTTCATTTGAACCCAATGAAGGAAGCAGATGCCATATGATTTGCCACCCTTCACTTGGAGGGAGATGCCCAAGGGTGGTGGTACCATGGGCTGATCACACTTGGACATATCGACATCACTTCACACCAAGAGTTCACCCGAAGGTTGTTGGAGAGATTTGAAAGGATCCGGAGCTGCACTTCAGGGAGCTAGCCCACTTGAGACAGACAAGCAGCGCAGAGGCATTCATCACTGGGTTTTAGAGGCTAGTCATGATGGTGACAGATATTTCTAAGAGTTGATTGATCATGTTGTTTGTAGAGGGGCTTGTTGAGCCACTGCGTGGATGGTTGAGGGCCTATAATCCCACATCACTACAGGATGCCATCTCTCGAGCTTGGGATATGATTGATGCAATGCCCAAGAACAGGACTTTTGTTCCCACGAGACCCATAGCCTCATAGCGTAACATAGATACGCGGCCACCACAGAAAGATGGAGGGCATGGACAATTGGATGATGAGACACGGAGGGACCTCAGGAGGAGGAGATTGTGTTTCACGTGCCAGGAGCCTTGGGCACTGGGGCACAAGTGTACCAAGGGCAAGGCCAATTTCAATGAGGTGTTCTCGGATAGTGAGCCAGAGGAGGAGGAGACCGAGATAGTGGAGTCGTCGAGAGATGAGGGTGGTCCATTGGGAGCAGTAGGGCCACCACCACCCCCACATGAAGGAGGATTGTTTGCCCTAGTAGGAGGATTTCTTGCTTGACTTCGGGGTGTGTTGAAGTACCTGACACTCAGAGTCAGGGGGACCATTCAGGGGCAACGTGTGTAAGTTCTGGTTGACAGTGGGACCACCCACAATTTTCTTGATGCCCATACGGTGGAGCATAGGGGCATCCAGACAGCCAAGTTTGAGGGATTTTCCGTTTTGATACTAGGAGCCCGAACTATGCAGTGTACGAGATATGTCCCTAGATTGACCTTGCAGATGGGGAACTACTCTCTCACCGATCATTTCTTTGTTGTTGATATTCCGAATACCAACGTGGTGTTGGGAGTTCAATGGTTGTACACATTGGGGAAAGTCACCACTGATTGGAAGCAGTTGGAGATGGAGTTCAAAAGGCCTGATGGGAGGCCATTATTGTTGAGGGGGATACACTCTTATCCACCTCAAACTGTTTCAGCTCACAGGATGGAAGTCGATCTACAGCATGGAGATGTGGAGTGGGCAGTTGAGTTACGCATTTCAGAGACTGGGTCATGGGCCAAGGCTACGCACCCTGACATATTAGCTTTTTTGGAGCAACATCAGGAGGTTTTGGAGATGTTCTGCCAGGGAGACCACCAAACCAGGGGTTCGAGCACACTATTGAGTTGGAGGAGGGTGTGAACGCAGTCATCACCACACCTTATAGGCATCCCAAGGCCTATAAGAACGAGATAGAGCGGGCTATACAGGAGTTACTGAGGTTGGGACATATCAAACCTAGCTCTAGTCCCTTTGCTTCTTCTGTAGTGTTGGTCAAGAAGAAGGATGGGACACTACGCATGTGCATAGACTACCGAGCACTAAATAAGAAGACTCTGAAGAACACGCATTGTTGAGATTTTGGGGTAGCATCGGGTGTGCTCTAGCTCTGAAACTTTAAGGAGGCGCTAAGACACACGAGATCTCCAAGACCCAGAAAGCATTTGGAGAAATTTCATCCGGTGTAATAGTTATCCAAAAAATTAAATTTTTTAATGGGGACCCTAAGTCTAACTTAGGGAAATTAAAAAATTAAAGCGAATTAAATTACACATGCGATGAAATGTTTTAAGTGACGTGGATCAAGCATTCTTTTAATCTCAGCCGTTGATTAGAGATTAGATCACGACCGTTGGTTTTCCAACGAGAAAAGTGTAAGACAAGGGCTTGGGGTCAGTTGGAGAACACACACAATTGCAGAGCACTGAAGCTAAGTCAAATTTCTGGGGCGGGGCTTGCTGAGGAATTCAAAGTGAGTTTGCAGTGCAGTGAGGGGCAGAGATCGGTAAGGGATGATATCATCCAAGGCCGAGAATACAGCAGCAGAGAGGCAGATTGTACCAGGCAGCACAGAGGCCAGCCAGAGGGATGCAGTCTAGCTAGCACCACGCAGAAGACTGCTTAAGCCCAGCCAAGGTGATGTAGGCCCAGCTAGAGCAGCATAGGGGCAGCAGAGACCCAGCCAGGGTAACACAGGCCCAGCTAGGGCAGCGCTGAGGGTTCCAGTGAGCCAAAAAGGGCTCGAATTCATAATTCCCTGCAGAGGGTTGGATCAGCCATATTTTCTGTCTCCGAGTAAAAGGTACAACTGTTGTGTAATTTCTCTATAGGGCAGACCATTTCTGGTGCCCATATAACTGTATTCCGATTCTGCATAATAATAAAACCCTCTAGAGTTGCTGCACCGGTTTACCCGAATTGGGTTTTTCTGGTGACATTTGTCCGAAAAATCTATGTAATTTTGTCACATGTGCGTGTTGCTCAGTAAATGATCTATAAATGTGTTTGTATTTGCTTTAATGTTTTTCTGAATAATTCAGATTAATAACTTGTAAATTTTTTGAAACTTGCATAGGCATCCTATTCCCCACATTGATGAGCTAATGGATGAGCTTAGAGGAGCTAAATACTTCTCTGAGATAGATCTATGTTTGGGGTACCACCAGATATGCGTGATGGAGCAGGATATTCCCGATACCGCTTTTCGTTGTCATTATGGACATTTTGAGTTCTTGGTGATGCCTTTTGGGCTGACAAATGCTACTGCTACCTTCCAGTCTTGTATGAACCATGTGTTTCATGGTCAGCTGAGGTGTTTTGTCTTAGTCTTCTTTGATGATATACTCATTTACAGCCGAACATGGGAGGAACACCTCCAACACTTGGAGGAAGTGCTACGCATACTTGAGGAGCAGCAGTTGTATGCAAAGATGTCCAAATGTGAATTTGGACTAACTGAGATGTACCTTGGGCATGTGATAGGAGAAGATGGGGTGAAGGTGCATCAAGAGAAGATCCAGGCCATATTAGATTGGCCAACACCCAGGAATGTGATAAAGTTGAGGGGCTTCCTGGGTATTTGCACTTATTACATGAGGTTTGTGAGGAGATTTTCACAGCTGGCAGCACCCCTTACAAATTTGACAAAGAGGGCACTTTTGAGTGGACGCAGTTAGCAAAGGAGACATTCGAGAGGCTCAAGAGGGTCATGAGCAGCTGTTCAATTTTGGCTTTGCCGGATTTCACACAACCCTTTGTGCTAGAGTGTGATGCTTCAGGCGAAGGTGTTGGTGCAGTGTTGACGCAAAGAGGTCACCCCATTACGTTTGAGAGCAGGAAGTTGTTGCCTCATGAGAGGTTGTACTTAGTATATGACAAGGAGATGTTGACAGTGATGCATGCGTTGGTGAAGTTCAGACAGTATCTCATGGGCAACTGGTTCAAGGTAAATACGGTTCACAACAATCTTTGATTCTTCCTTGAGAAGCAGTCACTAGAGGAGCAGCAGCAAAAATGGGTGAGTGAGCTTCAAGCTTATGACTTTGAGATTGAGTACATGAAGGGAAAACACAACGTAGTAGTTGATGCCCCCTCTCATGCAGACCAGTAGCGTTGTCACTGACAGATGTCACGTAGGATTGGAAGGCTCAGCTACTAATTGAGTATTCCAAAGACAGGCAGGCATGAGATTTTGGATGGTGCTTACAGGGATGATCGATTCTGAGTGATCGATGATGTCATCTATTACAAGGATCAAATCTATTTGGAAGGCTCAGCTACTGATTGAGTATTCCAAAGACAGGCAGGCATGCGAGATTTTGGATGGTGCTTACAAGGATGATCGATTCTGAGTGATCGATGATGTCATCTATTACAAGGATCGGATCTATTTGGTTCCAGAGTCTGAGTTGAAGGAAAAGGTCATGCAAGCAGCACACGATTCTCCATTAGCAAGGCACCCAGGCTTCATTAATACATATCGCGCAGTTAGGGAGAGATTCTCTTAGAGAGGTTGCAAGGGAGATGTTTTGAGGCATGTGAGAGAGTGCAATGTGGAGCTCTCTCATCCAGACGGGTTGTTGCAGCCACTACCCATTCCCGAGAGGAAGTGGGAGAGTGTGTCTATGGATTTCATCATGGGACTACCAGCAACACAGGAGAGAGATTGTATTTATGTAGTAGTGGACAAATTGCCCAAGGTTGCCCATTTCTTTGCTATCTCCTCTAGATATTCAGCCTCCCAGGCGGCTGAACTGTTCTTTCAGGACGTCTTCTGATTAGATGGTCTCCCTAAGGCCATAGTGAGTGATAGGGACAGCAGATTCATGGGAACCTTTTGGCAGGAGTTGTTCCGCTTGGTGGGGACTGAGCTCACACCTAGCACTAGCTATCATCCCCAAACCAATGGGCAAACAGAGATCGTGAACAAGTGGCTAGAGGGGTACCTACGCAATTATGTGACAAGACAATAGCGAGCGTGGGTCAAATGGTTGCATCTGGGGGAGTTCTGCTACAACACGACTTATAATATGTCTATTGGTATATCCCCTTTTCGAGCTCTTTATGGATATGATGCACTCACTTTTTCTGATATGCTTTTTGGAGACAACAAGGCCCCAGGGGCCAAGGATTGGGTTAAAGAGAGCCTGGAGATCCTCCGAGCTCTCAAGAACAATTTGCAGGTAGCCCAGAATCAACAGAAAATATATGTTGAAAAGCACAGGGTGGAGAGGCAGTTCAAGGTTGGAGACATGGTTTACTTGCGCCTGCAGCCATACAGGCAATCTTCACTCAAGAAGAAGGGTGCAGAGAAATTGCGGCCTCGATTTTATGGACCTTACCGAGTGGTGAGAAGAGTTGGTGAGGTCACTTGTGAGCTGGAGTTGCCTTCTGAGAGTTGGATCCATAATGTCCTCCATGTTTCATGCCTGAAGAAGGCACTGGGGCAGCAAGTAGTAGCAGCAACAGAGTTGCCTCCATTGGATGATGAGGGGCATTTGGTTTTGACACCGGTGTTGATATTCGATACCAGAGAGAGGAGGTTGAGGAACAAGGTGGTCCGGGAACACTTGGTGAAGTGGAAGGATTTGCCGGAGGAGGATGATACATGGGAGAATGAACAGAACTTGTAGCTTTCAGCTTTGCAGTTGCTTGGGGACAAGCAACATCCGGGAGGGGAGGACTGTAATGTCCCTTCCTAAATTTTCCTAATGTTTGGGAAATACATTTTTGTCAATTTTGAATTAATAACTTAAAGTATGTGGCCAACTTAGGAGGAAATTAAAAAATTAAAGTGTTAGTGGAGGATAGGACCCACAAGGAAATCGTATTAGAGAAGAAAGCAATTTGAATTCCCTTGGGTAAATCGAATTGGTGGAGGGACCCACAAGTTTTGCAAGGCCAACACTTATAAAAGGAAGATTTGGAGAAGGCATGGGCATCATTTGCACATTCAAAAAATCGAATTGCCTTAGTTGTTTAGCTGATCCAACGTTGTATTGTTTAGCACAGGAGATTCCCAAGGAGAGAAGCTCATCCCTTCTCCGATGGACTTCGAATACCATTCAAGAAGGGCTTCTTCGATATTTTGGGATCAGGAGAGGAAGCCTTGCAAATCCCACGCATTCCTGGAGCAGTTGGGACGCAGTGAGAGCTGGGACTGCGCAGTAGAGGAAGTCAGTTATTGTGGGAGAGTTGGGTTGTGGAGAAAATCATCCGGGGCAACTGCAAGAGGAATCATTGAGGAATTTCAGGAGTGTTGGAGCAACTTACCCTAAGAGACCAGACATACGCAGTTCCTTCCAGTTATTCTGTAGAGACTACATCATCCACCCAATGACTACGCAGTCATAGAAGGGCAACAGTTTGGGGCAGCGTTTGTTGGGGGAGTTAGCAGCTGAGGAGTTGGGGGTTTGATTGGAGATATATTTTAGGAGGATTGTTGGTATTTTGGAGAGCAGAAATCTACAAGAACAGCTACAGCAGCAGAATTTGAAATTGAAAAAGGGTCAAGTAGAGAAGGGTCCAATTTTGAAGGTTGGAGGTTGGGGAAAAGCGATCTGTGTTTTTCTGGGATTTGGGTAAGGACCACCTTCCCAAATTCCTAGAATTTTCTGGTCACATTCAATGGACAAATCAAGTTCAAAAGTCAGCCAGCAGTTGCAGAAAGCCAAGGACAGCGCAGTTTTCAGGAGAGCAGATTATTGTGGTAGTTGTACCTTTTGTTGTTGATCACCTAAGGCTTGTAGCATGCCTTGTGCAAGCCCAAGTGCACTCATTCCATCTCATATTATACTCCAACTGATTATATTAATAAAATTGGCTTTCTGGGCATATTTTCTTGCATCTATGTTGCTGAAGTAAAAATTTGTGTTAAATTTATTGCATGTTTCCTATATCACCGTAAATTTTCTATTTGGAATATTACAGCATCCATATGAATCCAAACCATTTATACACAAATATGCAAAAATTTTCATTTACATAATATGTAAGGGTGCACATAACCAAACTAGCATCGAGTACAATCCATCTGTGAACTGAAAATACATCAACAAATAGGCTCTAGATGGCAAAATCATGCTATAACAAATGCCTACGTATCATCAAAACCATTGCCTACATTGGGTCTCTGCCATCAATATAACCATTTAGGCATTAAAATAAGATAATAAAAGCATAGCATGTCATGTCAAGATTTTGTTTGAGTGATGGGTACATTTTTAGTAGAGTCGTGATAGAGGAGTTCGGCAACCAATGCCACTAACATCAAAGTACATAAAGGGCTTGGTGCTCTTTATTAAATACTAGTTCCTTACCCTCGTACATGACAAAATCCAATGGAGACTTTGCAATCCCCCCAATCCTAAAATCCTGAAATCTAAAATTCTACTTTCTCCATATGAAATCCAATGAGGTTGGAACCACTCTCAAACATCCGGAGTCATTTCATGGTAATGTTAAAAATTTAAGTAAAAGGAAAATTTTCATTTTCATCATTTTACTTTAAGAATTTAACATTACCATGAATTGCATAACAATACTAGGGTCATAGGCTTGATTATTAGGCTGAGGACCATAGGCTTGATAATTAGGTTGAGGGCATAGACTTCATTATTAGGCTAACCTAGGGGAGAGTAGTGAGCCAACCAACTAAAAAATCAAAAAAAAATTAAAAAAAAGGCAAAAAATTTATGCACGAAACCGGTCCTGAACTAGCTGGTTCGGTACCGAACCGGCCTATTCCGTTTTGGATTGGTTTTGGGCCAAAAACGGTCGGACTGGCCAGTTCCGGTTTGGTTTTAATAACACTGGTCCAAATGCAAGGAATAATTTTTTTGTCTCCGAAAATAAAACAAATGGAATAGTTGATAAATGAGGTGAGGAAAACTTGACAACATAAAATAGAATTAGGATTTATGTGTCTTTTCTGTGTTTTTTTCCTTCTATTTTCTTGTTTTCGAAGCATGGGGCCCATGTCAAGCAATCAACGAGCCTAATATTGCCTTTGTATAATGTCATAGGGTAATTTTGCGCTTAGGGTTTCTATGTTGGCTAGGATTTCTAATAAATCCGATGATACACAGCAGTGCACATTCATTTATTCATCCAACAATATGCATGAATTAAAAAGATCTTCACAACAATATGAAGTGTTCAATAGTGTTGCATATTCACAATAACAATACCACATAATGACATAGGAGGATTACTACAACAATTTGTTTCTTCAGTAGATTCACAAGTTAGAGCTGACTGCCACCAGTATAATTCTGAGTGCAATGTCACTAAGTAGTATAAAGATATTCGACAACAACCAATATCACCAATAATAGTTTGGTTTCCTCAATAACACAATCAAATGAGGTTATTTTCTAAAATAATAATTCATCGGAATTTTAATTCAACAAATCGCTATTCTAATAACACTTTCCAGCTCTTTGTGCTATATTATGCTAGTTTATCACTAATATTGTTTCTAACCTAGAAGACCGAGTCTTCCCTGGAATTAATTCGGCAGATTTGGAAATGTACTTCCAGATAAGTCCTACAAACTAGTCACATGCTCTTTGAGAAGCTCGATCCACAGAGAGACCTCGAACAGTGTACCCTAATACGTCCAACTATCACACTATTACGATTCCTTCTAAAAGTTCTGACCCGAGTGCCTGGTGTGTCCTACTCGGCTTGATATCATTCCTTTGTGATTGGTCTCAAGGAGTTTAACAAAACACTATCACAGAGCCCAGATTCGATCCATCTTGTAGAATGTCGGCAATTGGGTCGCAGTCTTCCACAAAATCTTCATTGTTGCCTTCAATACCACCCGCAAGACTATCCAGCGCTTCAGTAGAACTCGTTGTACTAGGGAAAGGGTTTGATGGCTATTAAACCCAAAAAACCACAGGAATATTCGCTTCTTGAGACAGACCTTTGATGTTAACTGGAAAACACGCAAGATGGCCCTTGGCTCCCCAAAGGTGTCACGTGGGAATCAGCGTCCTTGATGATTAGAACAAACCGAAGCCTTTCCAACAAATATACAGTGTTAGGACAAGGTAAAGTCTTCAATTGTCAAACCAAAACTATTCCAATTGACCTGTGCCAAAACAAGAAGAAGGGTGACTAGGTAGGGTGGGATCACCTCCACCGAAACTAGTCAAAGAAGAGAAAAGTCTTAAAACCCTCAGAGCCTCAAGCTCAGAGAAAAACAAAGACAAATTAATCCAATCAAATGATGATCCAAATGATTCTAACTCTCTTGTATTTATAGATTTCCTTGTGGGTGTTTATCCTTCTTAATTAGTTGAGAAGGGTTTCTAGCAACCCCCAACTTTGGTCTTTTTTCCCCAGATGCCCCAAAACTTACCCCATGTTGCCCAAACATTGGGTAATTTGGGATTTTCCCCTTTATCAAAGACTATAGCCTACGGGGATTGACAGGCTACTTCGTCCCTCGTGCAATTAATCCATTGTGGACATTACACTTTGTTGAGTCAACTCTAAGAATGTCCAAATGCCAACAATGATTGAGAAATGAGGTGATGGAGGCCTTTGACAAGGTATAGGTTCGTCTATCCTTTTCGTTGTTTTTCTTTTCTTTTCTTTTCTTCTCTTTTCTTTTCTTTGAAGCATGAGCCCCATGTCAAGCAATTAATGTGCCTAACACTAGCCTAGCTAAGTCAACTCTAACTCAGCCAAGTCATCAAGTTGAGGTATAGCTTGGCACAATCAAATTATAACTCCACCAAATCAGACTAATTCACTTGTTGACTCAGCTTCTGTCAAGTCGACTCAAGTGAACAAACTGACTTAGCTTGGTTTCTAACCAAGTACAATCAAACTTGGTCAATTCCAGGTGAAGAATTGGCAACAGTTTGGCTCAATCTCATAAAATGTTCATTTTGCATATTCAACACTAATGACGCTAACATATATTGAGATACATCATCATGTAATTTTCCTTGTCGTGACTTCAGATTATGCCACATGAGCACCTTATATCATCCTTTACTCCTGCAGTTGAGGGTTTTAACTTCCATCCCATGTGGAATAAAAACCGCCATTTTGTTTTATCCTTATGAATTCAAATAGATATGTGATCCCCGCTTGTGCATCATCTATATAAGTCTTGTTGCCACCTAAAACTGCAAGTCTTATTCCACAATTCATGGGCTTTCTTACCTCACCAGCACAACAAAAACTCTTTGGATTTCAATGGCAATTATAGGTTGCAACTTGTTCTATCTTACTTAAGCACTTTTCATCAACCAAGGAAAGAAAAAGGCTCCAGAAGGAGTATCGTTGGCTAAATGGAAGCCTTTCCAAGGCACATTTTGCCATGATATTCCATTTGGGCACACTTGACACATTAGGGCTAAGTTGCACGAAACGGGGAAACGGAAACGAGTTTCCGAAACGAGAAGCGATACGAAACGCGACCTCCCAAAATTTTGGAAACGGGGAAATGTGATATATATATATATATATATATTTAAATTTATATCAGAATTTAGGAAATTTAAGAAATGTTATGTGAAATCATAAAACATACATGATAAATTCAAAGCATAAACTATTACAAGTTACAACACATTTACTCATGAATGATAACAAACAATGAAAACAGCAATATCGGAATATCCAAAACCAAATCTCAAAATCAGCCTTTATTATATATATGAGGCTGCAAGTACAATAAAGTCAAAAGAATAATACTAATTATTAGAATCCTCATCAAATATAGCAAAAGAAGCATGCTCAGCAGTGGATGGTGTAGCTGAAGAAAATGTTTGGCCAATTCCACTTCTATGATCCTGGTCCTCAATATTCAAGGCAGCAAGAGAGAGATCCAAATTAGGATTTTATGGATCCACATGCCATTCTTTATAAGGACCATTGCCATATTCTGGACCCCTACAAGATGCAAGGCGAAGGTTGGAGTGCACATAAACAAGATCCTCTGCCTTCTGTGAGCCCAACCCGTTGCGCTTCACGGAATGAATAAAACCATAGGGGCTCCAATTCCTTCTTGTTGATGAAGAGCTTGCCACTTGTGAAAGGAGGCAAATGGCAAGGTTTTGCAAATGTACACCATTTTCTCCATGACAAATCCACCACCTAACTGGATTCATGGTGCTTCTCTCCTCCAAAGATGATATATCTGAATAATCATCTATTCTTGCAGCAAAACTGACAAATTCTTCCTTCACCTCCCTGTGTAGATGAGCTGGAAAATTTCTCATAAGAGCATTTTTCACCCCATTAGCCACCTATCTATCCTTATGGGGTGCCTTCCTCTTCCCATTGCTTTGAGCAATAAGTTCCTCATCATAAAATTTTGGGTTCCAGGCATGTGCGAAAGTGTGCAATGGAGTGTTGAAATTGTTCCACCTATCAACAATGATTTTCTTGATTAATTCAGCAAAATGATCATCTACAAACAAAAGTTGTGGAGACTCTTGTAAAATGATTTCCATAGTTTTCTCAACCATGGAATCCATGCCATCATATACCTCTCCTAAGAAAGGTTGGTCAGTGTCAGCATTCCGAAGAAGCTCAAATGCAGGGTTTGTGAACATTAGCAAGAAATCTATCTTGCTCCACCAGTCCTCATCAAGGCACAATCTACGCATCGTATATCCCCGCTCTAAATCTGCCTGTCTCCATTCGGCCCAAAGTTGACTCACCACCATAGACACTAATGCTTGCTTAACCTCAACAAGGCGTTGCAACATTATGAAGTTTGACGCATATCTTGTCTCAGCAACTTTTAACAACTCCAATTTAGAGTACTTTCGAAATATTGCTTGAGACTGGTGGTGGTTGGTGATGAATTTAACAATCTCCCTTGCTTCCCCTATGAGTTCCTTTATCCATGGGACTTTATTGTCGAACTCCTCTAAGATTAGATTCAGATTATGGACAATGCAGGGTGTCCAAAATAATGTGGTCATCCCTCCCCTCAATAATCAAACTTGCAGCTTTGCATACTGGTGCATTATCCGTGATAACTTGCACCACCCTATTAGGACATACTTGTTCAATAGATTTAATAATAACATTAGCAATGAATTGTGCATCTTTTACCTCTCCCGAGCAGTCTTCTACCTTTAAAAATATTGCTCCTTTTGGTGAAGTGGCAATGATATTTATCAATGGTCTACACCTTGTATCTGTCCATCCATCTGAGACTATGGTAACCCCAGAGCTACTCCAAGAAGAATGAATTGTTGATAAGACATCCTCCACAAGATCCTTCTCATTTTTGAGAAGTTGAGTTATAACTTTCTCATAGTTGGGCCCCTTGTACCCTTGAGGAGCTTTGTTAACTGCCCATATCATATCTTGCCAGTAAGGAGACCGAACAACATTGAATGGGATACCACATGCATAGATGCACCTAGCCACTCTCGAATCAGCTTCTTCTCTTGCTTGCACATTCACCAGTTTAGCAATTCTACTATCTTGAACTGTACCGGATGCCCCTCTGGATGGTGGTTGTTCTGGTTGTTGAGTGCCTCTCCTCTTCCTTGCTTCAACTACAATCCTTGGCTCAATGTTTGCTGGAATTTTAGCTTGTCTAAGATCATCATGCTTTCTTTTAATTCCATCTGCCTAATCTTGCTCTCTTTGATATTCCCTCCTCGCCACAGGGTCTGATGTTTTTGTGCAACCTGCAATCCCCTGTCCTCCTCCATGCAAAAGACGTGCCTTCACTCTTGGGTAAGAACCCTTGTAAGAATTACTGCAAAGATTAAATCGCCATTCCCATGAGCCACCACCTCCACATCTTTGCAGCTTCTCAACATGCCTCCAAAGCAGATAATATTCAGCCCTTGGGTTGGCCTTGGGGTTTGAACTTGAACCTTGGATGGAAGCCATTGCCGCAAAAAAAAATTAAAAAAACAAATTTGTAAATAAAAAACATTTCTTATAATTTTGGTAGCATAAACCCTCGAAAAATAGACGAAACAATGGGAAAAAACCAATAAATTGGATGCTTCTTACCCAAATTAATTTTGTGTCATTGAAGCTACCCCAAAATGCCAGAAAAAACAAGAGAAATATGGTTGTAGTTGAGCCAAAAACCAAGAATGTCGTAGCTGGAAACTTCGCACTCCAAATCTGCTTTTGAAATCTCTTTCTCTTGCTGCTGAAATCTGCTTTGCTCACTGGTGAAAACACCCTAGCTGAAGCACTACTCTCTTCCTCCTTTCTTCTTGCTAAAATTGCTCTTCTCCAAGTGAAACGACTTGCTCAATTCGTGTGATGAGAGAATGAAGCGAATTGTCTTTTTATAAGTTTAGAAAGATCTAGAAGCATCCAAAAGACAAAGTAAACAATTAAAATTAAATTAAAAGGCATGAAAACCCCAAAAAAATAAAAAATAAAAACCCAACTTAAATCGCTTTACATGGAAGGAAACACGGCCGTATGGCCTGGAAACGCGTTTCCAGCCGTACTGGCAACGTTACGGGAAATGTACCAGTCTGGTCAGAAACGTGTTTCCAGGCCGTACGGTACGCGGAAACGCGTTTTCGTTTCGTTTTTTGGGTGAAACAAGGGTGGGACCCACGTTTCCTGCAACATAGCATTAGGGACATGGTTACATGACTTACATTATCTTTTGGTACATCATTAATAAAGATCCTCATTCCTAGGTTGAACCTAGTGTTCTGGGCCACATGGATGTAGGATGTGAGAAAGTAAAAAACCCTAGAAGATGAAACACCCTACCTCAAGAGGTATCCAAGGCATGATTGATAGTGAGATAAGGGTCAAACGATAAGGGTCAAACATAGTCCAAGGAAAATATGCCCGACATTGTAGATAGATCCAGGCTATGATATGTGGCTGGGAAAGCAAACATACTAACTTGGAGAAGGCCTAGAGCATGACAAGTGATAAGGAAAGAAGCTATAGGAGGAACACCTTGTTTAAAATGGTGTTGTGTGGCACTAAAAGCATTTGTATGGTCAAAGAAAGGTCACTTGATGAGGAGTGTACCACTCCAAGGAAAAAACAAAGAACATTTTGGTTGCTTAATCATGAATCTACCCCCTTTACAAGGGACATTTTGTACAAGAAAGCCTTTAAAGCATGTTAATAGGTCTTTATAAGTATGACATTAAAGTGTTAATGGGTCTTTATGGGTATTACATTATTCAACGATGTACTCTAGATATTTGGAGAAAGGTCACTTTATTCAAGCCATATTCTACATATATGAAGGAGATCCCTTTGCATGAGGAGATGCATGTGACATGGTTAACATGGCCCAAGCCCTTAAAAAAAGAACAAAGAAATACCTCAAAGAAATAGAAATATGACAAGTAGCAAGTGGACCTAAGCAAAGGGGAAAGAGGTAGCAAGTCTAAATTGGATCTATAAGCTAAAGGAGGGTCAACTAGAACATTATTAGCACTCAAAAGGAGTTGCTCTAGGGTTTGAGAGCTATTCAAGGGCAACACCAAGGTTAAAGAGGCCCTAAACACCCAAGAAGAATTCCTAAGGGGTGCATCGTTGGTGGGAGGACAAGATTTAGGGATTGAAATATCATTTTCTCCTCTCTAAACCCTAAAAGGACCAAACACCAATTTGGAATGTACACGGGATGGAAGTATTGGAATATTCAACAATACTGAGAGGGGGATGAATCAGTGTTGGGCACTTTTTCACAATTTTAATTATATCATGTAAACATTAAACAATTAACAACACCCTTCAACAATGCACAACGTCAAAGACAGTACACAAGAGATTTTTATGTGGAAACCCTTTTGGGAGAAGAGCCATTAAACACTTTTAATATAAGTCTTAAAGATTACATCAACAAAAGATCCAACTTCCAAGATTCTCCAACAACAACTAAGGAGGCTCCAACCCCCTAATTTATCAGCTCCAACTGAAAGGATATGCCAACACCCTAATTTACCAATTCCAACTGGAAGGAGGCTCCAACCCCCTGGTTTTATCAGCTCTAACTAAAAGGATGTGCCAACACCCTGATTTACCAACTCCAACTGGAAAGAGGCTCCAACACCCTGGCTTTATCAGCTCCAACACCCTACAAGCTCCAACTTGCCCTAGTACCACCCTACCACCTTGAAGTGTTCTCAAGCTCCAACCTAAAGGAGACTCCAATATTCACCTTGCACCACCCTACCACCCTGAATATGGAAGATAAAGAATAAGATAGATTACAATGAATATGTTGTTCAACCATTGTTATCAATAACACTGCTATAATGCCTTTGCTCTTGTCATATCACAGTCACAATATTGCTAAATGCCACTGTTGTCACTACTTACTCGTGCCCACATGCACAATCCAATGTGCCACAAATTTGTGTTGTTCCCAACCTCAAGTTGTCTCAAATTTTGCCTTAGGAAACATAGAAACATAAAATGGCAAGCCAATTCCTTCTCTGCAATGTAAGCTTTAGCTCAACAAATCAACATATATGAAAACCCTAATAGCTTTGCTCAACAAACCTTAGCAGCAGTTCCAACCATATCAACCATCAGTGACAAATTTGTTGAATTTTGTAGCTATGGTCGATCTTCATAATTAATATTTAGCCCTTGAAATATATAATGAAAATGTAAGACATGATATTCATGTCATTTTTATTGATTAGCCCATGAAATGATTAATATAAGACATGTTCTTCATGTCGATTTCAAAAGAGAAAACTTCGAATTTTGAATTTTGAATTTTTGACTCCAAACTTGTCAAGTCAACCCTCCTTCAAGTCAAGTCGGCCCCAGGCAGAAAGACACCCATTCAGCTAGGCAGAACACTATACATATGGCACTCAACATCCTCCACAAGGCACCAATCGAGCTCACACACAAGAAGATATATTATGGGCATCCAAGTGAAGGAAGAAGAAAGACAAGAAGGATAAAGAAGGACAAATTCATCTCAAGCATTTTTCTCTCTTTTTGACTTCGCACGTGTGACTTTCTGGGCATATTCTGGGCAGCAGGGCTAAAATTCTGGGAAGAAGGGTCGAGTTTTTGGGCAGAATCTGGGAGGCTGAATTTCGTCCTAAATGGATCAAGGAAGGCCGAGTTTGTTGGGCAGAAAATTGACTTGATAAGAGCATTGTTTGACCAAGTTTGACCATAGCATTTTTTGTCAGTTTGACCATCATAGTTGACTAGCAGAATTAGGTGTATCTCTTGTTAACTGAAGAATTTCTCTAAGGAAAAGGTTGGTGGGTTTTTCCCCCAAGTGGGTTTTCCCAGGCTAAATCTTGTGTTGTCTTTATGCATTGTGATATCTACTGTCCTTGTGCATTTATGGTCAATTTTTTGAAATATTATTACTTAATGATAAACTGGAAGTGTTAAAATAATATCTCCATCATTAGAAGTAATTATCAATTTTTAGAAATTAGTGCTTGTATCTATTGCACTTGAAAAATCAACATGGTATCAGAGCTTTGGTTAAGGAAAGGACATTGAGATCACTCATGAAGAGCTTTGGTAAAGGAAAGGGCTTTGAAGATCACTCTTAAAGAGACCTACATCTACAATCTGAATGTTTGTCTATATCCATGGGTTCTTCTATGAAGTCATAGAACAAGCTAGAAGGAGCCTCAAATTTCAAGGCTTTCAAGACAAGGATTGACCTCATTCTTGCAAAGAATGATGTCAGGATATTATGAAGCGCAAGGTCATCAAACCTTCAAATAATGAAGGGCAAGCAAAATATGAGAAGGATGACATCATAGCTAGAAGTATTATTGTGGATTCTATCAGAGATCATTTTGATTCCATATGTCGCAAATCTTGACACTTCAAAGAAGACGTATGATGCCCTAGTTGGATTATATACTATCAACAACATTGGTCAAGCAATGAGTTTGAAGAATGAACTATGTGATGTTAAAATGACAAGAAATTATATTGTGACCGCGTATTTCATGAGGATCTCTCAAATTTCAATTAAGAGATCAACTTCAAGCAATTGATGAAATCATTCTGATAAAGAACTTGTGACTATAGCAATTAATAGTTTTCCTAACTCATGGGATTCGTTTGCATCTAGTATATGTGGCAGGAAGGAGATTCCAAGTTTCGAAGCACTATGGATCTCATGTACTCAAGAAGAATCTAGACTTATATCAAAGGAAAGGATTCAAATATCTGAAGAAGGTGACTCTCAAGCATTTGCAGCATGTTCCAAGAAGGTCGGAGGAAGAAAGGAGTTTGGCTTCGAAAGAAGAAATGAAGGTAGAAGACCTGCTCCTCAAGGGAGGAATAATATGTCGAAGGTTCAATGTTATCATTGTCACAAATTTGGTCATTATAGAAGCCATTGTCCTGAAATATCGAATGATAGAAAGAGAAAGGGGAAGAAACATGCTACCACAGCAGATATTAATGAACATCCAAAGAAACCCAAGAATGAAGATTTAGGTGATACATATTTCTTCTATTTCTCTTCTCTTACAGAATCTATTGCAGATAGTGATGACTTGTGGTTGGTAGATGGTGGTGCCTCAAAACACATGATAGGAGATCGTGATAACCTCACAAGTTTGATAGAAAAGAAATTATCTCAAAAGGTAGAGCTTGGAGATAACAACAGTTATGCAGTCAAAGGCATTGGAAAAACATCCATTGAGATCGAATCAGGCGAAAACGTTTAGCTTAGCAACATACTATATGTACCAGCTTCGAAAAAGAATTTGGTCTCTATTTCGTGTTTGGAAGATAAAAGAGATAGAGTAGCAATTTTCGATGGTAAAGTCCTTGTATAGGCAAAGGGCTCAAGTATAGACTATGCTAGAGTAATTGGAGTTCGTGAAGGAAGGTTGTATAGACTCTTGAAACAACCAGCTCAAGCATTAGTGCATAATGATATCAATCCATGTGAACTATGGTATAGAAGATATGTTGATCTTCACTGTAGAGTTTTGCCAGCTTTAAATCATATGGTTTCAGGTGTTCCAAAATTGCAGATGGAGCATGGAGGAGTATGTAAAGGTTGTGCGCTTGGGAAGAATGTCAAGAAATCTTTTCCAAGCAGTGAAACTAGGTCTAAGGAAATTTCAGATCTAGTTCATTCTGATGTATGTGGTCCAATGCCAGTGAAATCTCTTGGAGACTCTTTGTACTATGTAACTTTTATTGATGACTTCTCTTGCAAGATATGGATTTTCTTCATGAAGATCAAGGATGAAGTCTTCAACAAGTTTCAAGAATTTAAGGTTGAAGTAGAAAACTTGACAGGAAAGAAAATCAAGATTCTGAGATCAGATAATGGAGGAGAATACACTTGGAAGGAACTCTTTTCCATTTTTAAAGAAGCTAGGATAAAGAGGGAGTTGATAGTCCCTTACAATACACAACAAAATGGAGTTGTTGAAAGAAAGAACAAGTCCATTGAAGAATATCTTAAGGAAATGATGCATGATCAGGACTTGCCCATGTTCGTATGGAGTAAAGCATCCATTACAGCAGTCTATATTCAAAATAGAAGTCCTCATCGAATTTTGGAAGATAAGACTCCTGAAGAAGCGCTCACTGGACAGAAATCAAAGGTTGGACATTTCAGAATCTTTGGTTGTCTAGTTTACATTCATGTACCCAAAGATAAGAGAATGAAACTAAAGACTTCAAGAAAGATAGGAACATTCGTTGGATACAGCGAGGCATCAAAGGCCTATAGAATCTATGTTCCCAGACAACAACAGGTTGAAGTGAGCAGGGATGTTACCCTTGATGAGAATATTGCCTGGTGGAAGTCTAAAGAAGTTCCTATGGACTCTGACGATGATGAAGAACGTGAAGCTTCCAAGGAAGAAGGCTCGGGTCCATCCAATCATTCAGAACATCCCATAGATCATCAAGAAGAGCCAAACGGGCCTAGTGAACCAATGGATCCAATTGTTGTTCCAAAAATCAAGAAGAGGCCAACTTGGCTTAGATGTACTTTGCAGGAAGGACATGCAACTCCACATGGAACCTTCAAGGAAAGCAAGAGACTAAAGAGGTATTCTGGATATACAACATTGATGAATAATCTCATTGACTTTTAACCTTCCACCCATTAGCTAGCCAACAAGTTTGGAAGGATGCAATGACAAGATAATACCAATATATTAAGAAGAATGATGTAAGGGAAATTGTGCCTAGACCTGAAGGAAAGTCTATGGCAACCTCCAAATGGATATACAAGATTAAGCATGCAATGGATGGCAGTATTGACAAGTACAAGACGAGATTTGTGGCTAGAGGATTCTTCCAGAAAGAGGAAGAGGATAATGGAGAAATTCAAATTTCCACATCAGCAGGATGGCTTGAGTTGCAGTTAGCATAAGTGACATGGCCAAGTCACTTAGTTAAATCAATCAATTTGAGTTTGTGGGGAAGAAATAGAGTTGTGCATGATTTGATTGCTAAGATCTAGCAATCTAGTGGAGTTATAGTTAGTGAAACTCAATTATCTAAGCTTTAGTCATGAATAGAGTCAGTATGAGTTCAGTTGAGTAGTTGTAATTGTTGTTAACTCACTAATCTCTCATTTAACTAGTCAATTTACTAAAAATAGCCCTAGTCATGCATGCAATTCGAATTGCCTAGTTGAGTGGAGGAAAAAGGCATAATTGTAATCATTATTGTATACTACTGAGTGTACAGAGTTTGCATGCAGTAGGTGAGGAATTCTCTTGGGATTGCGCAAGGAAATAGGAGGAAGTAGGAGGCCTATTTTGCCTAAGTATTGGGAAGAGCAGACTCAGGACGAAGAGATCAGTATTGCAGTGCAGTTTGAGATTCAAGGATTAAAGTTGTCATTGTAATAGATCATTTTTCTCATCTAATATAATACAAACAAAGTAGGGGTTTTTCCCAGTTGGGTTCCCCAGTAAAAATTGTGTTCAATTGTGATTGAATGATTGCATTTGTTTCTATTGGATGTTTTCCCTTCCGCAGATTGAGTAGAAGAAATTAACGTCTATTGTTTTCAGTTTGAATTCATTAGCAGCTGCAAATTTTGAGTTGTTTCTACAAACATCCTATTAAGGAATTAACTCAAATGATTAAGGATATGCAACTCAATTATACACAAGTGATTCAAAACATGGAAGCCAACTGGATCAATCTTCAGAACAAGATAGAAGCCATGGAAGTAGATCATGACAAAGAAAGGAGTTCCAAGCAAAATTGTTTACTTGTCATGAGAGCAAAACATGTTGAAGCAATGAAAGTCGTGGAAGCAAATCATGCATAAGTAATAAAGGATATAGGAGAAAAATAAGCACGATTTGTAATAAATATGGAGGAAAATCATGACAAGAAAATGAGTGCCATGGAAAACAGGTTAAGGATTATGGAATTTAATCATTCCAATCAAGTGTCCACTATTCAAAATCATATGATTGTGATGGAAGCAAAACACAGCCAGGAAATGCCTGCCATGAAGGAATCACACGCGGGAAATGAAAACTGTGGAGGCCAATTAGATCACTCTACAAGACAGGTTCATAAAAACAAAACTCAATCAAGCAAAATTAATAGTAAGGCATGCTAGGGAAATGAGTTCCATGCAAAAAAGGTTGGAAGAAACAGAAAAATTATAGGTATAGAAGTTTCAATCTTGTCCAGATAATAGATGTCAGAAAATAGAAGAGCTTTCAACAAATCATATGCCTCCTAAATCGCTGAAGCGGGTCACATATTGTTGTTAACTTCAGGAGAAAGTTGTTTATCCCATCAAGGAAGGTTTAGTCGAGAATGACATGGTTAGAAAGGAAATTGAAGAAGATCAAGTTATGACTATAGGGAAAAATCAAGGAATTGGTCTTAGTCATAACATTTGTGAGATTAATCCATCATCCATGACAAAACAGATGCAAAATGAAGAAAGGCATGTCACAGAAGTTTTGGATGCTCCAAATTTTCCATCTAAGCATTTCCACGATTAGGTAGAAAGCTCTACTTTGATCACAGCATCATCAACACCACGGTCTACCAAGAAGAAGAGAAAAAAAAAGGATCTAAAAGATAAATCATCATGGTCAAGCAAGAACAAGCCTCGGCAAGTTAGAAGTCAAAAGCAGAAGAGGCTTGATAAATCTGATGCTCGTATATAGCACAACATTGAGATAGGCCAGTGTCCCAAAATCTTCAGAATTGCACATGGCACATCAGATAAACAACCCATGGATCTGCAAGAGAGTAAGTCGACTCTCAGCATGGACTTCATTGAAAGAAGTCTAATGCCATAGGGCATCCTCTATATTGTATTTCTAACTCTACTCTCTGACATTTTAGTTATAAGAATAGATTTCATTTCAGCATTCTATTTCAAAGATTAGAATTCATTTTTGTTCTTAGAATAGATTTACATTTCATGTTAGTAGGATAATTTATGTTTACAGAGCTTCTATTTCATGAACTTAATGTTATATGATGGTTTTTGGATTAGATTTGAATGGACGCTACTTATATATGTGGAAATTTATGAATTTACTAAACAAAAATCCTACAGTAGTAATCTGATTTACTTCTCCTACTTGTTTTATTAACTTAACAAATTATTTTTCTGAATAATACAAGAAAAACATCGAAGTAAATACACTGCTGCCTACACAAATATGCAAATCAAGTACTGAAGAAATAAGCACATTCGACAAAGGACACAAGATTTTTCGGACGAATGTCCCTGGAAAACCCCAATTTGGGAAAACTGGTGTAGAAGCTCTTGAGGGTTTTTATTATTATGCAGATTTATGAATACAAACTGGGGTACCAGTTGTGGTTTACCCAACAGAGAAAATCCCGGCAGAAGTACCTCTATCTCTGGAGACAGATATTATGGTTAATTCAGCTCAGAATGAAGAACCCCACAGGTGCCTACGCAGTCCCCAGCAAGCTCTGCGCTAAGACTATGCCACCCTTCAGTGTGGTTATGTCACCCTTTTCGATCTGTTGAATATGAGCCTGATCTAGCCCACTGAAACCCCAGCACTGCCCCTTCCGACTCTGCGTCAGCTCCTCTAGGCCTACATCACCCCTCTGGGCCTGCGTGAGCCTCTGCGTTGGCTCTACATGAGCCTAGCTTGGCCTGCATCACCCCTATTGGGCCTACATCACCCATCTTGGGCCTGCGCTGCTCCTCTAGTGTTGATCTGCCTCTCTGTTATTTTATTCTCGGCCTTGGGTTAGAAATCCCACTGTCGAACTGCCCCACGCTGCACTGCAAGGTCACTCGAAAATTCTCAACAAACCACGCCCCAGAATTTCGACTTAGCTCAAGTGTTGCCACTATGTGTGTTCTCCAACTAACCCCAAGCCTTCCTTTAATACTTTTCCAGTTGACGAATCAATGGTCGTGATCTAATCTTTAATCGACAGCTAAGATTAGAAAAGACTTAATCCTCGTCACTTAGAACATTCTCACTTACATGTTAAATTAATTCACTTTAATTATTTAATTTCCCTAAGTTAAACTTAGGGTCTCCATTAAAATAATTAATTATTTGAATAACTTAAGCTCCCGGTGGAATTTCTCCAAATGACTTCTGGGTCTTGGAGATCTCATGTATTCTAGCCCCTCCACAAAGTTTCGAAGCTAGACCACATCTGATGCTACCCAAAAATCAACACTCCCTCTTAGCGAGGAATGTGCTCTAGCAATACTTCAATCCAAAAGAATTACTCTGATCCACGGCATCAGTCCTCTGCGATGTTGATGCTTGGCCTGCTGCCCCTCATCCTCTCTGTTGTTGCCTTCTGTACAACTGCCCATGACTCTACCACAGTCACCGCCTCATTTGTACTGCAGCTCCCTCTCAAATGTTGCATCATGCTGCCCATAGCACTGCCACCGCTAACTGTTGCACTAAAACTCAGTTGCTGAGAGTTGAGCAACTGAAGGACATCACCCAAAAATCTTGAGAGACAAGTCAGTTTGGCTGCATCTCGATACTGAAACACCCTTTGCTGCTAATCTGCGCTAACCCTCTAGAGCTTTGCGTTGCTGCTACTAGACGCTATTGAAATCCCATCAACCTTTGCGTTGTTGACACACTGTTGCTGCCTCTGCTCTGAGTTGCTCAAGTCTTCAGCATCCTAGCTCTGCCAATATGCCTCCATAATCCTCTGCACCAACTGACTCCAGTCATCCTTCTACTGTCATTATGGGCTCCCGTAGCTCGTATATGATCCAAAAGTTTGGGCACCTCAAGGATCTTGCCCCTTCCACTATCTGTAGTTCAATGTATAGATCTATGTAGCCCCACCTCTTCTCTCGAGGCACATGAGCACTCATAGCCTCATCGTCATCACTCCCATCATTGCCCTTAGCTACTGCAACCTTTGAATCAGAATCTTCCTTGCCCTTCTTCTTTTGAGGACAAGTTGTGGCAAAATGTCCTAGTTCACCACATCTGAAGCAGCTAACCTTTGAAAGGTCTTTCTTCTTCTTCCCTAGCTACCCCTGTTATCCCTTAGATGCGAGAGCCGCATCTTCCTCCTCCTCCTTCTTGATCTTGATTCTGCCGCAAGTGCTGCCTGCCTTGGTCATCCTTCTGATCTCTTCTTGTCGAAGAGCTGCCCACATGTCTTCCCATTTTGGAAGTGTCGCTCTGCCCAAAAATCCTTGGACAAATGTCTCCCACTCTTCAGACACTACATTCAGGGCAGTCCTGACCAATAGACCCTCATTAGTAGTGGCCCCCATTGCAACCAGTTGATCATGAATCGCCTTCAATCTAATGAGTAAGGGGTCGATTTCCTCTCCCTTATGCAGCTAAAATAACCTAAGTTGATTCTCCAGAAGCATTGTCCTTTGGACATAAGTCCCCTAATACATTGTGGTCAATGTCGTCCACATCTCGTTTGCTGTGTTCTTTTCAGTAATGTGTGGGACCACATGATCCTTGACCCCGTCCGTAATCAAGCGCTTGGCCCTTACTTGCGCTTCCTCATACTTCTTCAACAGATCAACGTCAACAAGGAACAGCTACAACCTTCTCAACATGATCTTTGATGCGATACTCATCATGAACTGACAGAATTTTTGCCTTCCAAACAACGAAGTTGGATGCTCCATCCAACCTGTCATGATCCCTCAATCCATGTGCAACCATCTCTGCTCAAAAGTTGTTGAAGCAAATACTCCTCTCTTCTTTTGTTGCTGCCCTCAGCTGAAGACTAGGATTTGGGTTTCTTGGCACTAGAAACCCTCTAGAGAAAATGCTCCCTCTGACAAGTGATTTCCCTCTCGGAAATCGTCCAGCAACTGCTGTCGAATCAGCCCTCTCCAATCACTTTGTTGATCAGATCTCAAACTTCTTGGTGAGAAAGTTTGTTGAGGAATTGCTTCCCCTTACTTTGTCACACCCTGCTAGACATTGTTCTGCACCGACAAAACAATGCCCCACCAGCAACTTCCGAAGCACAAACTGCACTTCCAACCATGGTAACCGGAGCTCAAAATTTCTGCATTGGCCCAGCAAGCACTGCGCTGCCTCTGCGTAGCTACAGCGTCACTCTTCCTCAGTCTGCGTTCCTCTGCGTGAGCACTACTGGCTCTACGTGAGCTCCACAGGTAACTGTGTCACCCTTCTTTGCCTCTCTGGATCTACAATGTCACTTGGGACAACCACCTTCCTGCAGCAAAAATTACGTCTTTTCGCTGATGGCTTCAGCTCTCCCTGATCTGTAATAGCTCTGATACCATGTGGAAATTTCTGAATTTACTAAACAGAAATCCTATAGCAGTAATTTGATTTACTTCTACTTGTTTTATTAAATTAACAAGTTATTTTTCTGAATAATACAATAAAAACATTGAAGTAAATACATTGTTGCCTACACAAATATACAGATCAAGTACTGAAGAAATAAGCACATTCAACAAAGGACACACAAGATTTTTCAGACAAATGTCCCCGGAAAAACCAAATGCAGGAAAACCGGTGCAGCAGCTCTTGAGGGTTGTTATATTATGTAGATTTCTGAATACAAACTAGAGTACCAGTAGTGGTTTACCCAACAAAGAAAATCCCGGCAAAAGTACCTCTATCTCTGAAGACATATATTATGGTTGATTCAGCTCAGAATGAAGAACCCCACAGGTGCTTACGCAGTCCCCAGCAAGCTCTGCGCTGAGACTGCGTCACCCTTCAGTGTGGTTGCGTCACCCTTTCAAATCTGGCCCATTGCAACCCCAGTGTTGCCCCTTCCGGTTCTACGTCAACTCCTCTAGGCCTATGTCACGCCTTTCGGCCTGCGTGAGCTTGGCTTGGCCTACATCACCCCTACTGGGCCTGTGTCACCCCTCCTGGGCCTGCTTGTCTCCTCTGGTGTTGATCTGCCTCTTTGCTATTGTATTCTTGGCCTTGGATCAGAAATCCCACTGTCGAACTGCCCCTCGCTGCACTACAAGCTCGCTCGAAAATTCTCAGCAAACTGCACCCTAGAATTTCGACTTAGCTCAAGTGCTGCCACTATGTGTGTGTTCTCCAACTGACCCCAAGTCTTCCTTTTATACTTTTCCAGTTGACGAATCAACAGTCGTGATCTAATCTCTAATTGACGGCTAATATTAGAAAAGACTTGATCCTCATCACTTAGAACATTTGTACCCATATGTTAAATTAATTGACTTTAATTACTTAAGTTCCCTAAGTTAGACTTAGGGTCTTCATTAAAATAATTAATTATTTGAATAACTTAAGCTCCAGGTGGAATTTTTCCAATCGATTTCTGGGTCTTGGAGATCCCATGTGTTCTAGCCCCTCCACAAAGTTTCGGAGCTAAACCACATCCGATGCTACCCAAAAATCAACAATATAAACTCATGTGTTGCTTGGATGCATATTCTAGATTCTCACATTCCTTCGATGAAGCAAAAAAGGAAAAAGGATCTAAAAGATAAATCATCAATGTCAAGCAGGATCAAGCCTCAGCAAGTTAGAAGTCAAAAGCAGAAGAGGATTGATAAATTTGATGCTCATATATAGCACAACATTAAGATGGGTCAATGTCCCAAAAACTTTAGAATTGCACATGGCACATCAAAGAAACAACCCATGGATCTACCAGAGAGTCGGCAGGTTCTCAACATGGACTTCATTGAAATACATATGATGCCATAGGCCATCCTCTGTATTGTAATTCTAACCCTACTCTCCATCATTTCAGTGATTAGAGTAGATTTCATTTCAACATTCTATTTCATAGATTAGAATTCATTTATGTTCATAGAATAGATTTACATTTCATGTTAGTAGGAAAGTTTTTGTTTGCAGAGTTTCTATTTCATGAACTTTATGTTATATGATGGTTTTTGGATTATATTTGAATGGACGCTACTTATATAAACTCATGTGTTGCTTGGATGCAGATTCTAGATTCTCACATTCCTTCGATGAAGCAACGTGTCCCCAAGTAGAGCCAGATGTTGACCACTCTGTGTCAACAACCCTATAGCAGCATACATTTTTTCAAATCTTTCCATCGTGTTTAAAGCAGTCAAAGATCATCATTATCTTTCAGCAGTTTGTCGAGTCATGTAAACCCAAATTCTGCAGCTTTGTGGGCCTTCATTGTAAAAATGATTCTAGTATGCTTATAAAGCCATGTAAAAACATCTAGGTACCCTATTACCCTTAGCAAAGCGTTTCCTCTAACGAAAGTTTTTACCCTCTGCCAATTATTCGCATTTTTGAACCCAAATAATTGACAGTTTTTCTCCCACGCACCCCCCAAAGCTAGAGTGGGGCTCGATGGTAAGGTCTTAGGTGAGTCCTAATTTTATAGAGTCTATGTAATTATCATACCAAATCATGTCTTGAGTCTTGCAGAATTTGGCTAAGCTAAGTGTCTATTCTTAATTATTAAAATTTCCAACTGGTCAGAAATTTAATAATTATTTGGATATAAATTGTAAAATCAAATGTTTGTTAAAGTTGAAGGGGGTAGAATACTCATAATTAGAACCTCTACACCTCAATTGGTGTGTAGACACCTTTAGGATTGAATTTATGTCTTTCCCCTCAAATTATTTTTATTTTTGGTTTTCTAGCAAAAAACGACAAAAACAATTAGCAAGAAAATAGTCAAAAAATTAAAATTGAGAGAAAATAAAATTCTTTTCAAGTAGAAAAACGGATTTTTGGAGAAGGTGGTCTTTCCCGAGGAAGAATTAAATTTAACAAACTCAATTCCATGACAAAAAACCCCACAAGAAATTTGATGGGGCCAGAAAATTGTTATTTTTCAAGAAAAATAATTTTATGGGACCAGTTGGTTGAAGAAAATTTGTGGGTCCAAAAGAAATTAATTTTTCAAGGTCCTCCATCAAGGGAAAGATCATTTTTTAAGAAAAATCGAACTTATGGACCAAGGTGGTTAATTCAAAAGTGATTTTTTGAGGAAAAAAGTTCAAAATAATATTCTTTGGAAAAGGGAAAAAGGGGTTTATTATGGAATTTAAATTTCTTCATCCTGATCAAGAGAGAGGATTTAATTTTGGCTTGGATCAAGCATCTCACTATTGTTATTCTTCAATATCAAGTCAAAATTGTGCAACTTCTTGGACCTAGAAGTTTTCCACTTAGAGGGGATATAGATATATCTATTTTCTATAAATTGAGACTAAGGCTCCTCAAATCATCTTTGGATGGTGTAATTGGTTGTGGAAGCTCTGTAATATTTTTCTGATCAATAATATCAAAGTCTTTGGGGCAAAGCTATGTGTGTATGTCTTCAGCTTGTTATGGTAAATTTATGGGGTAAATTTATTTTAATGATCTGTACTTAAATTTCTACTGGGTTTTAATTTGTTATTTAGATAGCCATATGGGTTTGTTGTAGCTTGTTTGCTCCTGCATTTGGATTGGGAAACACATTTGATTAGGCGGATCTAGTGGATCTTTTCTTGGACACTAGACTTCCTTATTGTTGTGCTAACCCATCCCTATTGAAACTAACAAAATCTTTCGAAGTTGTGTAGAAAATCTTTTCTGACCGGGTATTGAGGACTTGGGGAAATTGTTGCTTGAATCAGCTAATTACTCGAGTCGAACATTTGGAGTAATCCTTGTTTGGATCTCCATCTCCTCGACCCATAGCAACTGAGAAACCATAGTGGGACTCTCAAAGGCTCATCATATGACACTTTAAAGGGAGTTTCTTGCCTTTTCCTCTACCTAGATCACTCATTTTAAAATTAAATCTTTCATTTATTTTAAAGAGCTTTCAATGATCTATCTGTTATTTCTAAGAATTATATCGTTTAGTCTATGGGTGGAGGTGTCTGTTGAAATTTGGTTACCGGAGGACAGGTGGTTCCCTAAGGCTTTGATCTTTGGCCTAGGGAAAAGTGTCCAAAAGAATTAATTTTTCTCCTAAAATGACTTTATAAAGTTATAAAGTCAAATCTAATTTAAAAATGACTTTAAGTGATAAAGTTACTAAAGTCTAATTTTAAAGTGACTTTAATAAAGTCAATGTGAAATTAGAAAGGAAAAGTGACTTTGGAAATAAATGACTAAGTGGGTCTTTATTAAAGTGGAGTGAATTAAAAAATAGAAAGTGAGATTTAAATGAGAATTTAATCTCAGCCCTAGATCTCAATCTATTTCAGCCATTGGATTTAGGGATTCCCCAAAAGTCACTTAGGGTTAGGTTAAAGGAGGAAAAGGAGGGAAAAGGTCATTCATTCTTTCATGAGCAGATTGAGAGAGGAGGAGAGAAAGCAAAGGAGAATTTCTGAGCAGTGAGAAGAAGGAGGGTAGCAACACTTATATTCAGCAAATTCGTACAGCAAGGACAGAGCACGAAGTTCAAGGCAAGTGGGCACGAATTTCGAGAGAAGAAAATCAGCGTTCATTGCAACATGCTTTTCGAGGTTTGTACAGCAGCAAGGAGGTACGAAAATCAAGGTCCGTACAGTAGAGAGAGAAATTTGGTTTTCTGGATTCCATACAGCAGCAAACAACACGCAAAACGAGGTCTGTACAGCAGCCGGACAACACAGAAATCGAGGCAGCATTTGCACAGATTTCAAAGTAGGCCATACAGCTGTCCCGACACTGTTTTCGGTGCTGTTCGTACAACATTTAAGGCTGTACTTTCTGCCGATATTTTCTGTTTGTATTTGGCACGAAAATCGAGGCGGAATTTTGCATGGTTTTCGAGATAAGTACATTTATGAGGTTGCTGTAATTTTTTGCTGTGTAATTTTTGTCTCATTGTAAAAGCATTTATCAGAAATAAGGAGCTTTCGAACTGGTTTTCCCCAAGAGTTGTAGGGGGTTTTTCCAGGGTCACATTGACCAAAAATCAGCATGTCAAAATTCTGTGTGTCGCTGATTTATTGTTCTGAGTTTTTATTTCTGCATTTCAGCATTGTGAAATTTCAAGAATTAGTGTTTTCAGAAAATATTTATTTTTCCACCTTGTTGAATGTATGGCTATGGGAATGGGCATTTAACTTTATGGGAGAAATAAGGAGAAACTGAAAATCGGGGTTGGGTTATCAAATTTCTACATGGTATCAGAGCTATTTTGCTGAAAGTGCAGTTTGGGACAGCAAGAAGAAAAATCACAGCAAGCTGATTTTTCACACAGAAAACAGTGCCCTTACTACAGCAGTGTTATTTTCAGTTTATTTAGGACAACAAGCATGTCTTTGGGCTTGAGAGTGGAGGATAGGTTGGATGGGCATAGTAACTACAATGTATGGAAAGAGAGAATGCAGAGCATCTTTGAGGAGGCAGAAGTCTAGGATATCATGGTGCATACCACACAAAACCCTGTTAATGTGCCTATTGATACTGTTCAGTTGGCAGCGTTTAATAATAAGAATAATGAGGGTAAGAGACTGATTCTAGATGGAATCAAAGAACATTGCATTCCTCATGTGAGAATGTTAATTTCTGAACATGTTCTATGCCATTTCAGATTAGGGCACAACACTGAAGAAGATAGAACATACTAATAGATCAATAGAAGACAAGCCAAAACAGAGATAAGAAATGGTGGCGTTACGGCGATCAGCAGGATGCTTCTACCAGCAAAGTCTCCAATAGGTCATACAGCCAAGCGTGTCACACATAACCCCAGAACAACCCAAACAAAGAATACGCAGCTTCAACGCCATCAAGAGAGAGAGAATTCCTTTTATGCATTGAGAAGATTGGTAGCTAACGATAATATTCAACCCGTAAATAGAGCTGTCTTCTAATCATCCGAAAGCAGACGCATGTAGGTTCAGAAAGAAGACCGATATAACTGTGCGTTTTTCGACTCACCTTTTGTGTGTCTCTTGTCGAGGTGCCTGCTCCTCTGTTTCAATGTGACGAACATTTGTATTGATCCACCAACTGATAGGCCGCTGAGGTAGATTTATGGGAATGGTGCAGATGCCTGCTATAAATTCAAAAGTTTATTATTACGCCTAGGGCCATGCAGAGCATGCTGCCACTGTGCCTGATTTCGTGGGCAATCTGCACATGATGCCATCGATTTTGTGCAGAGTGGTCTCAGTGAGGTTCTTGGCCGACACAGAGACCGACGAGGTGTATGCTCGCATACGCCTCATCCCTGTCTTCGAGCACAACAACAACGTAGAGGATTTCCCGGCCGAGTCACGACCTCTGTCCCCGACTGTCAATTCTCAAGCTGATATTGCGAATAACAATCACCCACCGGCTTCTTTTGTCAAGACACTGACGCAGAGCGACGCGAACAACGGAGGCAGGTTCTCGGTGCCCAGATATTGTGTCGAGACCATTTTCCCCCGCCTGGATTACTCCAGTGATCCGCCGGTGCAGACCGATTTGGCCAAGAATGTCCATGGGGAAGTCTGGAAGCTCAGTCATATTTACAGAGGTACCCCCGCGTCACTTGTTGACCACCGGCTAGAGCACATTTTTCTGTTTTAGACATTTTGTAGGCACAATATTTCGAGGCGCTCAATTTTTACAATCGTGCAGATGCATGCATTCGCAGAGCCTCTCGGCTTCCCAGCTTTTGGTCTCGGAATGCGGTGCTTGTTTTGAGTATGGAACAGAAATCTGGATTTGATCTAACTATCTTCCAAATTTTTGAATATTGAACAGGATTGATCGATTTAGCAATTACAAAGAACAGTATCATCGCAGGAGATGACTTCAAGAGCGGGCAGACAAAGATGAAGTCGTACTCGTGGATTTCCTAGTCGGTGTCGGTCTTAAGGTATATGATTTACAGATTTAGAACTCATAAAAGTTAAATTTCTTTAGCCATCGCATTTATCGTGACACCGACTGAACTGAAATCTTCTCCTCTGATTTCGATTCCCATTGCAGCCAACTTCGATTGTGAGCTATAATCACCTCGGTAACAACGACAGGATGAATCTGTCAGCTCCCCAGACTTCCCGGTCAAAGGAGATTTCAAAGAGCAATGTCGTGGACGACATGGTTGCCAGCAACGCCATTCTTTACGAACCAGGGGAACACCCAGACCATGTCATCGTCATCAAGGTAAGCGTCGTGCTTTCTCTTCTTTTCTTTTTTTTCTTTTCTTTTTCCTTTTCTTTTTTTTTTTTTTTTTTTGCATTTTTCTGACACTGTTAATCCCTGGAATATGTTTTTTACAGACCTTCAAATTGTGTTCTGCCTGTAGTATGTGCCTTACGTTGGAGACATTGCCGCCGTCAATTCCAATGGGGCCACCGGCTTTTCTAGAAATGAAGCTGAGTTAGCGCTAAATCTGTAATTTGTGCTATGGCGGTTTCTGGACAGTCCTTTTATTATCCCCGTGCTAGTACTCCCGAGTTCTGTGTTAAAGATGCCCTTTGAGACCGAGGACTCTTCAAGGATCAGTTGGTTTATTTGAGTCGAACATTTTTTTTTTCTTTTCTGAAACTAACAACATCCTTAATCGCCCTTAGAATAACCCATATCTTGCTGCCCTAGATAAGATGGGCGTTGTCTTCTCCTAGCTCTGATACCATGTTAATTTCTGAACATGTTCTATGCCATTTCAGATTAGGGCACAACACTGAAGAAGATAGAACATACTAATAGATCGATAGAAGACAAGCCAAAACAGAGATAAGAAATGGTGGCGTTACGGCGATCAGCAGGATGCTTCTACCAGCAAAGTCTCCAATAGGTCATTCAGCCAAGCGTGTCACACATAACCCCAGAACAACCCAAACAAAGAATACGCAGCTCCAACGCCATCAAGAGAGAGAATTCCTCCACACCGATGTGTGTCAAATGAACTCCAAGTCTCTCCAATATATAGTAATCTTTGGGGGTGTGTGACACGTCCTTTAAGACATTTAAGTCAATATTTTATTCCAGGCCGACCCAGCACATAAGTGGAATAAATTCAAAGTACATGTTCTGCTCATCCGATCGAGATGATCTTTAGATCAATCTTACACCTCTCCGAAAGAGGAATTCAATAAAAATATTGCGATCGTCATCTGAGCAACACAACCCGGAGTTTGGACCTAGTTGTCCAATTTTAACAGAGAGGAAAGAGATATGCTCATGAGATGTGGACAGCATTGACCAATCTCTACTAGAGTACCAATGAGAACAGGAAAATGGTCCTAAGGGGGAAGCTAAAAACCATTAAGATGGGTAAGACTGATAGTGCAGCTGAATATCTCACAAAGATTACTAATGTGAGAGATGCATTAGCAGCAATTGGAGAGGTCATTCCACCCACTGAATTGGTGCAGATTGCAGTGAATGGCCTTTCCAGTTCATGGCTGAACTTTGCTGATAGGGTTTGTGCACGTGAGACCCTTCCCTCTTGGGAGAGGTTCAGGGATGATTGCATACAGACAGAAATCAGAAAGAGCCAGCTTGGGGCAGCCAAACCAGTTGAACAAGCTGAGGATGTAGCACTGTTGGCAGGAGGCAAGAAAGGTAAGGAAAAGAAGCAAGCTTCCACAAGTGTTGGTGGGGGCAAAGGCAAAGGTAAAGGTAAACAGGGGAACACGCAGAAGCACTACTCCAAGGTGAAGTGTTGGAATTGTCAGAAGATGGGACACTATGCAGTTGTGTGTTCGGATAAGAAGAAGAAGGGGAAGAACAAGAGCATGGCAGCATCAGCAACGATAGAGGACTTTACGGATAGCTTTGACCGGGAGTTTGGGTTCATTGCTTGTGAGTCCACTAGTGCACGATCACCTGCCACAGAGGTTGAGAGGGAGAGTGTGCATTTCCCTCCACTAGCGGAGCATCTTCAAGTATCTGGTATGTTGACAGTGGGGCTTCACGTCATATGACAGGAGTCCGTGAGTACTTCTCAGAGCTTTCAGAGAGTGGCACTGATATAGAGGTAGTACTCGGAGATGACAGCATTGTTAGAGCAGTCGGTGTGGGGACATTGAAATTTGATAGGGAACCCAAACCTCCCTTGAAGGTGTCAGATGTTCTATATGTGCCAGGGATGAGGAAGAACCTCATATCCTTCTCAGCATTGGAGGACAGAGGATATGAGATATTGTTCAGGAGAGGACAAGTGCTGATATATCCCAAGGGCGCTCTAGCTTATTCAACTAGAGTGATAGGTGTATGCCATGCAAAGGTGTACAAGTTGCATTTCAGCCCCTTTTGGCATTGAGTAGTAGTACCGGCAGCAGAGCTAGCAGTTCAGAGCTATGTGAGATTTGGCACCGCAGGATGGGGCTCATGTATCATGAAGCCTTGAGGACATTGCAGGAGATCACTACAGGTGTGCCAGATTTCAGTACTGATCACTTTGATACATGCAGAGGATGTGCAATGGGCAAGTTTGCCAAATCCCCTTTTCCCAGCAGTGACAACAGATCGACTAGGATACTTGATTCGATTCATTCCAATGTGAGCGGTCGGATGTCTCATGTTTCCTTGAGTGGATATGAGTATTATGTTTTATTCATTGATGATCACTCCAGGAGGACCTGGATTTATTTCTTGAAGACCGAGAGTGAGGTCTTCAAGCGGTTTCAGGAGTTTAGAGCTCTTGTGGAGACTCAGACAGGTCGGAAGATCAAGTCCCTGAGGTCGGACAATGGAGGAGAGTACACCCTTGGTGAGTTTGTTGATTATTGTGCGGAGGCAGGCATTAGGAGGGAGTTCACAGTTCCTTACAACCCCCAACAGAACGGGGTTGCGAAGAGGAAGAACAGATCCATCAGAGGGGCTGCCAAAGCCATGCTACATGGTCAGGGGTTACCATTGTTTTTGTGGGCAGAGGCCTGCAACACTACTGTATATTTGCAGAACAGGAGTCCACATCGTGCCTTGGGGCATGTGACTCCAGAGGAGGCTTTTTCTGGGAAGAAGCCTGATATTGGTCATCTTTGTATCTTTGAGTGTATTGCATACTCCTATGTACCTAAGGATAAGAGGACCAAACTAGAGCCCACCGCAGAGAAAGGTGTCTTTGTGGGCTACAGTGAGACCTCGAAGGCCTTTCGGATTTATATTCCCGCACAGGAGAGAGTTGTTGTCAGGCGGGATGTGAAGTTCGAGAAGGATAGGGCTTTCAGGAGGTCACGGGAGTTAGAGTATCTGAATCAGCCAGACCCTCAGGAGCAGTTGAGTTAGTCGCAGGGATCCAGTGGGCAGGGATCACGAGGATCCGGAGGTACATCAATTATGGTGTCAGATCCATTAGTGAGTAGTGGCTCACAAAGTCAGAGGGGTGGTGCTTCGGGCAGCATGCAAAGCAGTTCACTAGGGAGTCCACTGATGGATAGTTCACACAGTAGTTCAGCGTCTACAGGTTCAGGTTCAGGCAGGAGGACAGCAAACAGACAATCAGGAGTTCAGGCAGGAGGACAGCAAACAGACAATCAGGAGTTCAGGCAGGAGGATAGCAGACAAACAATCAGGAGTTCAGGCTCCTGATGATGAGGAGGAGGAGTTTCATTCTCCAGTGGGAGAAGTGTGCTCAGGGAAGAGGAAGCCCAAGTGGCTTCAGGATACTTTGAGAGAGGCCACATCTGTTGCTGGGCCTAAGAGGCCGGTCAAAGAGAGTAGACCACCTGATAGGTTTTGTAACTATATGGCAATGGTTGCCAACATCGTTGACTCTGAGCTTTCTAGCTATGAGGAGGCAGCGAGCCAATAGGTCTGGAGAGAGGCCATGCAGGAGGAGTATTCTTCTATCATGAAGAATGATGTTTGGGAGGTGGTGCCGAGGCCTGAGGGCAAATCTGTGGTTACTTCCAGATGGCTTTACAAGGTAAAGCATGCTGCAGATGGCAGCATTGAGCAAAGCAAGGTTTGTGGCTAGAGGGTTCTCCTAGGTAGAGAGAGTTGATTATGAGGAGACCTTCGCTCCCGTGGTTCGATATACTTCGATTCACTCCATCATATCGATAGCAGCAGAGATGGGTTGGAAGATCCACCAGATGGATGTGAAGACCGCATTTCTCAATGGCTTCATACAGGAGAAGGTGTACATTGAGCAGCCACAGGGCTTTGAGGTGCATGGGAAGGAGTCCCATGTGTGCAGACTGAAGAAGGCCCTTTATGGCCTGAAGCAAGCTCCCAGAGCTTGGTACTCCAGGATAGATACATACTTGCAGGAGATGGGTTTCACAAAGAGTGATGTAGATCCGAACCTATACTTCATTGTGATAGGTGAGGAGCCTCTCATTCTGGTGTTGTATGTGGATGACTTGGTCATTACAGGTGCAGAGAGACTCATAGAGCACTGCAAGAGAGATCTTGCGTCGGAGTTTGAGATGAAGGACACTGGCTTGATGCAATACTTTTTGGGTTTGGAGGTGTGGCAGGAGGAGCGACATTTCTTCCTGGGGCAGGGGAAGTATATTGTGGACATCCTTGGCAGATTCCACATGGAGGATTGTAGACCCATGTCGACACCGATGATCACCAACTAAGAGAAGCTTCACGCTTCAGATTCCGAGTTGGTGGAACCCACATTGTATAAAAAGCTGATTGGTTCCTTGATGTATTTAGTCAACATCAGACCAGATATACGTTTTGTAGTTAACACTATGAGCCAATTCATGTGTGAGCTTAGGAGGGTGCACTGGGTTGCTGCAAAACACATTTTGCAGTACTTGCAGGGGACAGTGGATTATGGTCTGGATTATAGGCAAGGGGATGGAGTGAGATTGACAAGTTACACTGATTCTGATTGGGCAGGTTGTGCTTCTAATAGAAAGAGCACTTCAAGGTGTTGTTTTGGGTTGGGTTCGCCAGTGGTGTTGTGGTTCAGCTGGAAGCAGCAGTCAGTAGCATTGAGTTCAACGGAAGTAGAGTACATGGCAGCCAGTCTAGCTAGTTGTGACGCCATCTGGCTTCGCAAGATGTTGTTTGGCTTATTTGATCATCCGTTGAGACCTTCAGTGATTTACTGTGATAATCAGAGTTGCATTAAACTCACGGAGAATCCAGTATTTCATGACAGGTCAAAGCATATCGAGATCAAATATCATTTCATCAGAGACTATGTTCAAAAGGGAGCTATGGAGCTTGAGTATATTCCCACCGATGAGCAGGTTGCAGATATTCTTACCAAAGCCTTACCACAGAGCAAGCATATCTACTTCAGAGACAAGATGGGTGTGGTGAGGAACACCTTCCTTGATAAGAGGGAGTGTTGAAATTTGGTTACCGGAGGACAGGTGGTTCCTTAAGGCTTTGATCTTTGGCCTAGGGAAAAGTGTCCAAAAGAATTTAAATTTTCTCCTAAAGTGACTTTATAAAGTTATAAAGTCAAATCTAATTTAAAAGTGACTTTTAGTGATAAAGTTACTAAAGTCTAATTTTAAAGTGACTTTAATAAAGTCAATGTGAAATTAGAAAGGAAAAGTGACTTTGGAAATAAATGACTAAGTGGGTCTTTATTAAAGTGGGGTGAATTAAAAATAGAAAGTGATATTTAAATGAGCATTTAATCTCAGCCCTAGATCTAAAGCTATCTCAACCATTGGATTTAGGGATTCCCCAAAAGTCACTTAGGGTTAGGTTAAAGGAGGAAAAGGAGGGAAAAGGTTATTCATTCTTTCATGAGCAGATTGAGAGAGGAGGAGAGAAAGCAAGGGAGAATTTATGAGCAGTGAGAAAGAGGGCAGCAGCACTTATATTCATCAAATCCATACAGCAAGGACAGAGCACGAAGTTCAAGGCAAGTGGGCACGAATTTCGAGGGAGGAAAATCAACATTTATTGCAACACGTTTTTCAAGGTTCAAACAGCAGCAAGGAGGTACAGAAATCGAGGTCTGTACAGCAGAGAGAGAAATCTGGTTTTCTAGATTCCGTTTAGCAACAAATAGCACGCAAAACGAGGTTCGTACAGCACGAAAATCGTGGCAACATTTGCACAGATTTCGAAGGAGGTCGTACAGTTGTTCCGGCACTGTTTTCAGTGTTGTCCGTACAGCGTTTAAGGCTGTACTTTCTGCTGATATTTTATGTTTGTATTTGGCACAAAAATCGAGGCGAAGTTTTGCACAATTTTCGAGATAAGTACATTTATGAGGTCGCTGTAATTTTTTGATGTGTAATTTCTGTCTCGCTGTAAAAGCATTTATTAGAAATAAGGAGGAGTTTTCGAATTGGTTTTCCCCAAGAGTTGTAGGGGGTTTTTCCAGGGTCACATTGACCAAAAATCAGCGTGTCAAAATTCTGTGTGTGGCTGATTTATTTTTCTGAGTTTTTATTTCTACATTTCAGCGTTGTGAAATTTCCAGAATTAGTGTTTTCAGAAAATATTTATTTTTCCAGCTTGTTGAATGTATGGCTATGGGAATGGGCATTTAACTTTATTGGAGAAATAAGGAGAAACTGAAAACCGGGGGTGGGTTATCAAATTTCTGAAGTGTCCTCATACCCATAGATTAGATTTGTAAATTGTTTGTAAATTATTGTAAATATTTTTTCTATCCTTTTCACTGTAAAATTTGTAAATAGATTTTTGCATATATTTTTCTCTAACCCTTGTAAATATTATTTTCTTCATCTTGAGCATTTTTTTGGGTTTCTAACGAGGTTTCTTGCAAATCTGAAGTCGAGGGTGAGGGTTTTAATTTATATTTTTTGAATTAATCATTTACAACTGTTACCACTCAAATCTGAAGGGGATATCGAAATTATTTAAAGTTGAACATTTCATCCTCCTAAGCAGCCAAGGTTCTTGAGCATTAAAGAAAAAATTTGTGGTCCTCTATTTTAGAGATCTGTTCTCCAAGGTCGTGAAGGTTTGAAACAATAACCTCTGTATCAAACTAAAAATTTGTGTGGGGTTAATTTTTTCTCTTTGCAAGCCGGGAGGGTTTCTACCATTTCCATCTTTCAAATCGAAATTCCTTTTGTTTAGAGAAATTTGTTGTATATTTTTTGCAAAAATTTTGTTTGAAATTTTTGTGGGGTTCTAATCATTCTATCTTGCAGGGCATTCTGTGACAGAACCGTGAGCTTTTGAAAAGCTTTTCCAAAAAATTGGCATGAAAAATCTTTGATCAATCTCACAAGACGGCAAGGGTTTCAGAGCATTCAATTTTATTTTGTGAAACTGTCCTTTCCTTTCAAGGCCGCAGGGTTTTCTTCTTCAAAAAATTTACCAGGCTGCTTGCCTTAGGGGGTTCATTATTGGCACCCACTGGGTTTGAGCATATTTTTTGTCATTTTTCAATGAACTTATGAGACTTTTGAAGGTGGCCGCATTCATTGTAAGGAGATCTAAACGATTTTAGGAGGGTTCTTATTATTTGCTTTGGCACCAGTTCATTGGTCTAACCCTTGTTGCATTAACAGTGCCAAGAAAAAGCCTTTGACAGGCCTATTTCACTCTTGTCATTGGTTTCAAAATCTCTTAGCCTTTCTGCTTTTTCTAGGGTTGAGAAAGACTCTTAGGGAGGTCTATTTCTGCTACCACTGTAAACATAGGAGACTTACTTCTCACCTAATGCTAAGTGATTTCAGGGTTTAAAATATTTTTTCAAGTTTGCAAATTCCTGAAGGCCCCAAAGTTCAAACCTTGAGCCTTAGCTTAGATCTATAATAAAATTTAATTAAAACTTAAAACCATTTTGGGAATTATCCTTCTAAACTCAATACTATTTGTGGCTCTGGTATAAGTTTTGTTTTGTGAAGCTAACTGTGTTCTTTGCAGAGAACCTTTCACTGAAGATTCAGGCATCCATTACAGTAGAGATCCATCAGCAATTTTGAGACTTGGTACAGTAGAGATCCAAGAGCATTTCTATCATTGCTAACTGTGCCAAAATTGGTCAATTCTCCTTGGGCTAATTTCTGTGTAGAGGCATTGAGTTAGAAGGTTTGATCCAATGTTGCGAACATTGGCATCAGGATAAAATCGGAAAGGGTCAGGAAAACCAAAAAATCGTAAAAATCAGGAAAATATCGATAAAAATTTGGCAAACATGGGAAAAATTAAGATACCATAAAAATATCTAAAAATCAGGAAAATATCGATAAAAATTTGGCAAACATGGGCAAAATTAAGATACCATAAAAATATCTTTAAAAATCGGCAAACATCAGCTAGGCCAAAAAATCGTGATTTCGAAAGAAAATCGGGATGTTATCAATATGTTCGCAACACTGGTATTTATCACTGCTTCGTAGGCATAATTCTTCGTTGGAGTAACACTTTCCCTTGCAGCAGAGATTCATCACACTGGTGATCCATTTCATCGAAGGAAATTCAAATTTTCAGGCTCCTAGGCCATGACCCTCAAGTGCACTGTTAATTTCTCTTTGAAGTGATCTCTGAAGTGTATACTGTATAGACTGACATTTCATCTCTTTGCAGGCCTGTCTTTACTGTGATAAAATCCTGAGTTAATCATTGATATTTGCAGGTGTTAGGGCAGGTTTTCTTTGCAATATTTTCCTTATATGTTCTAACTTTTGTCTTGCAGATCACTCAGGGTTTGAAGTGTCATTTCTGTGCAAATTTGTGGCAACTATCATTTATCTAAGGGCTTATTTCTGTTAGATGGTGTAAAGGGGATTATTAGGCCTGCAGTCACTTAAATATTTGCTGCAAATTCTGAAAATACTTAATAAATTTGAAAATTTCCCTTGAAACGTTTATTAAAATTCAACTCATAAACAATCAGTTTTGGGAAGATAATTGCAAGACACTGATTTATTTCTCTCATAGTTGTAAGCAGATCTTTGTTACTGGTGTAAAGGGTAAGGACTGATATCTATTTTGCAAAGATATTCACCATTGGCACATAAGCATCTTAATTGACTGACACTCATAACGTTTAAAAGAGGAAGTTGCATTTCTTTTCTTTTTAAGTGTAGAGGACTGTCATTGAACAAAAGCACTTGAGACCTGACCGGTGCATATTTAAGACTAATCTTGTGTTTTGTCTCTAG
This sequence comes from Pinus albicaulis, assembly GCA_034641835.2. Classification (NCBI taxonomy): domain Eukaryota; kingdom Viridiplantae; phylum Streptophyta; class Pinopsida; order Pinales; family Pinaceae; genus Pinus; species Pinus albicaulis. The sequence goes on along the minus strand of CM076576.1, from coordinate 173,195,458 downwards.
TGTAGTAGACTAATTTTGTTGTTGCAGGAAGATCAATCATCAAAGTGTTGATCTTCATATTGTAACAAAGATCCATCATTGTGTGCCATTTTTTCTAAATTCAATCTGTTGGAAAGCCAAAGGGAATTGAAAACTGATCTCTAGATACTTTTCAACTAAGTGGATTGGTCTTGCATCTTAAGGAGCTTTCCTACCTTTGTACAATCCTCATCACTGTTATCACTTTGTTGGAAGAAAAGAAACCAGTTGAGGACTGATCCTTAAAAGAAATTTTGCACCATCTAGAAGCGAATCCATTTGGATGCTGAAAATGATCCTTTGTTTGTGACCTTTCCTGAATAAGAACCCGTCTTATCTGTCTAGATGGCCTTTTCTTTTGTAACCTTGTTAATAAAGATATCTTTCATCTTGAGGGAGCTTGGAATTTTGTTTCTAAGGCATCCTTTTCTCCTTATTTAAAGGGAGAGTTCACTAACTCATTAACCCTGTTTAACTTAGATTTGGTTGCTAATCATTTCTCTACATCCTAATTGCATTTCATATTAACTTGCATTGCTTTGCTACTTGATTAAATTGCATTGGAATACTTACTGTCTTGTTTCATTTGCAATCAAAGATTTTAAGTAATCTCTTTAATCACTGTTAGCAATCTCATCTGCCATCTGATAAGTGTGATTTTATTTGGTAACTCTTGCTTGTTTCAACTGTCTAAATAAGTAAAGAATTTCTCAAGAAAACTATTGTTTAAAGGCTTTTTGGGTTTTTGTTAATTCATCCAATCTTAATTGTCATGTTGCTATTGTTTCATTGAGTAATATTTGTTTTGCTTCATTAATCATTGTCCTTAGTTGATCATCTTGTGCTCATAAGTCTATATAAATCATAAGTGAATTGGCTATTTAGTATTTATCTTTTTGAAGCATCTTGGTGAAATTGTAATCTCATTGAAGCAATATAATTGCATCTTGCACAAGCATTTGCATTTGCATCCTAGAGTTAGATTTGAATTTCCTAAAATTTACCTCCAAGCATAAGCTTGGTTGATAGAAAGTTAGGAACCCCTTCTCCACCCAATTTGTGATGCTTGACCCTTGCTCAACGGTTAAAACAAGTGACCTTGCAGTTCTCTTGTGGGCAATCCCTTGTAGGAATGGAGGCACTTGGGTCGATAGAACTCCTGGAGAGGTATCATTAATGAGGTCTTAGCCTCCTTCCTCAACAGTTCTCTCTACAACCTTGGGTGAGACTTGCTTCAAAACAATTGAGGAGAAGGATCTCATCTAGATTTAAGCATTTAACTAAAAAAAATCGAGATCTTGCATCTCACATTAGATTAGAATTTGCATCTCATCTTGCATTTGATCATTGTAGCAGGAATTGTGGGCTTACTTTATAATTGCAAGCTTATTGTACTTTGAATGCCATAATTACTTGGAAGTATAAGTTTCTTTCTTGCAATTGTTTTTAATTCGCTTTACTGCTCATATTTCTGGTTATTTTGATCTATTGTACTAACATTCTTCTCGCAACATTGCTTATCTAGTAACTTGGAAGTTTTTCATATTGTGCAAGTGAGATAATCTGTGTTGAACATTATAAGGCACTGGTCTATATCTGCTAATCTTGTTACTACCTCAATGTTCTTAATTACCTCATCTTGCTAAAACATAATTTTCTCATTTAATAAACACACTTGCTATTTCATTCTAACTCGAGTTGCTTGGAGAGGTAGTGATCGTTCCCTTATTCTCCTAGAACTTGTTGCTCCAACAAGTTTTCCCCTCATTATCATCCTTAGGGACTACCACCCTTGACTTAGCTAGGAGAGAGTCTAAACAAAGTGAGTAGGGATTAGAGTGACAGCCCCTACTCTGAGCGTTGTGCCTTATGTTAGAGAATCAGAAAGGCAGAAAGATTCTCTTGTTCTTGATTATTTGCTTGTGATGTTCTTTAGTTATTGTTACATTCTTCTTATCTTTCTTCTTATTAGTTCATCAAGCAAATACACATAGATCAAGGACACCAGATGTAGGCTAGCAGCCAGGGCAAAACCCTCCTCAAGGGGAAAAACCCAATTAAAATAATTCTTCCTTTCAATAGTGATTCTTGAGACTCTAGACCTTGACTTGGACTTCCTCCACACCAAGTCAACCTTCCTTGTGATCCTTCCTGAATCTGGCAGCAACAGCAGCAATAACAACACTGGAACTTCAACCTTGCTTCTTGAGACTTCGATCTTGAGGTCGAGACTTCGATCTAGCTTCAAAGACTTCGATTTAGGCCCAATACAACTTCTCCAAGCAATAGCATCCAACAGAATCAGCGTCACCTTATCTTTCACTTAGCAGCAGCAACTGTAGTAGCAAAACTTTGAGAACTTCGATCTCCCAAACTATAGCTCGAAATGCAGAGAGTAGTGCCAAAATTTTGATTTTCTTCAACTCTATAGTGTGCCAAAAACCGAACCCAGAAAGTCCTTCTCCAAAATTTCGCAATTTCTCCTTGTTGTGGCTACAAAATCGAATTTATGTGTTGCAGTGAATTGGTTCCAATTGAGTTTGATTCCACTGTATATATATAGGCTTCTAATGAGTTCGAATTATTGGATTTGAAGCTGACTTGATGTGGAGGCTTCATAAATCATATTTTATTCAATACTTGACCTAACTGCATGATTCAAAAGCCCAATATGGATCAATTTAAATCTACAATAATCCTATAGACTCAGAATAAAACCTAGAAGTCCACAATAGGGACTTTGACCTAAAATAAATATGACCCAAGGATGAAACCCATGCTTTAATAAGTCATTTAATAATAATAGAAAATTATTTTCTTTATTCTTTGGACCAGTACAGTAAGTATTGACTCAAGTACAATTTATGAAGAGCGAACTTAGTTACATTCTTCAACACTCCCTCTTCACTAAGGAGGCATTTTATCTAGGGTTTCAATGTTTCTTTCAAAAGCATGATATACCTTGCTACAACATTTAGTAAACCCTAAAACTAATATAGATCTACAAGATATCTAACAACCTTTAGAATTCATATGTTAGACTTTCCACTAGGGATTCATACAAATCCTAGATTTTATATAAAAGAGTCAATCAAGATTAACCACAGCTCAGACATTGTCATGATCATCTTTCACTAGAGTTAGATGCATACCCTAGATTTCAAATCATTTATCAAAACATAACATGAAGAGCTTCTACTAGGGTTTAGTGTAAATCCTAGAATTCAATAACCACATCATAAGTAACTTACACTAGGATTCTATGTAAACCCTACATTTTATAAATTCTCATCACACATTATATAGATTCAACTCAACATGCATACAAGAGAATTTAATCATTACTAGGATTTATTTATAGACCCTAGACTTTTCAATCATCCTAGATCTTTTCAAACATTGACTAAGGTTTGATTTCCAAACCTTAGAACTCAGGACCATTAGAAATTAGATCAACATACATATCTAGGAGATCACCATTATAAGCACATCATATGTCAGTCAACATTAATACATCTAGGCATATATATATTGTCCTAGACTAGGCTAAGGACTCAATCAAGAGAACATATACCTAGGATTTCCCAAGACTTTCCATAACAAGGGTTTTACTTGTAGACCTAACTAAAACTTAGGGTTTCGGTTCATTCTCAAAGCAAACCCTTGTTATATCAAACTTTAGCGGTTCAAGATTTCCAACAACATCATTTTAACTCAAGCATGTCTAGAGCTTCCATGATCATATCAAACTACCAAACTCGACATTATCAATACATTAATCAGAATAGCAATAAATATCCCTAATTAGGTTTAGGGCTTCACATATCATCTGTTGAGATTTTATGTATTTGGGGTAGCATCAGTTGTGCTCTAGGTCCTAAATTTTGAGGAAGGACTAGAGTTCACCTGATCTACAAGACCCATAAATGGATTTGGGAAATTTCATCTAGTTTAGGAGATATTAAATTAATTAATTATTTTAATGTATTTCCTAAGTTAAAACTTAGGAAAATAAAATAATTAAAGTAAATTTAATTAAACATGTGATGAAATTGTCTTAAGTCACACGGATCAAGCTTTCTTTTAATCTTAGCCATTAATTAAAGATTTAATCTTGGCCATTGATTTGTCAACGAGAAAAGTATAAAGGAAAGGCTTGGGGTCATTTGTAAGACACACAGAGGCAGAGCACTGAAGCTACGCTGAGATTCTAGGGCGGGGTTGCTAAAAATTCTCAAGTGTTTCAATTGCAGAGAGGGTAATTTAGACCAAGGGGATGATCTAATCCCAGGGTCTAGAATACACAAGAAGCAGAGAAGAGATCAGGAAAGACAGCGCAGAGGAAGGCAGTAGCAGCAATAGCACACGGCAACAGCAGCAGCAACAGCAGCACACGGCAGGAGCAGCAAGGATAGTGTGATTTTCAGGAAACCCTTCAGGGGTTACGCAGAGACCCTCAGGGGCAGCGTAGTGACTGCATCACCCAGTCTAGGGTAACGCAGTCCCTTCCAGTGACAACACTAAGCATTTGGAGGCCTTCAGAGGCTGACGCAGTGTCTTTCAGGGTCAGATCTGGGGTTTCTAGGCCTCGATCTGGCTGAGTTCTGTAAATCTCGTTTGAGGGTGTGGATCAGTCAGTATTGTTGGTCTTAGATTAGCCAAGTGTTGCAGATCTAGAGTTTTCTCTGTAGGGTTTTCCAGATCTGGAACCCAGAGTTGTGTATTCAGAAATATCCTTAATAATAGATCCCTCCAGCAGCCAGAGACCAGTTTTCCCACATTGGGTTTTACCGAGGATAGTTTGTCCAGAAATAACTGTCACTTTGTCTATGTGTGCATGTGCTTATTCTAGATCTGAATTGGTAGAGATCTGTTATGTGTTTTGCTTTGATGTTAACTTGAACTTATTCAGTTGATAAATTGTATAAGTAGGAGAAGCTTAACCGGATTAACAGAAATAATTTATGCATAAGAATTAAGATTCAGAAATTTCTACATCATTAGCATACCCTTAGGTTAGGGTTTTCTAGAGAACCTCTTCAAGGTTCTATTTCTATAAGCAATCAGAGGTGTGTAAGGTGGGTAGATACATCAGGTGATGAATCATTGTAATGTCCCCAATTAAATTAATTTTGCAATTTTGATTAATAATAGCCCAAGGAAATTTTGGTGAAGGGAACATAGGAGAAATGCAATTATTTGCATGTTAGTGGAATGTGGGGGCCACTCACCCAAATGAAATATGCACTTGGGGAAAAAGGGAATTCGAATTCCCTAAGGAAAATCAAATTCTAGATGGGGCCCACAAGGAACTCATGCCCAAAAATTATAAATAGAAGGAATGAAGGAGCATTGAGGGTCTTTGTTCATTTCAGAAATCGATTTGCCTTAGTTGTTTAGTTGAGCCACCATTGTGTTGTTCAGCACAAGAGCTTCCCAAGGAGAGAAGCTCAACCTTTCTTCGGTGGACTTTGAGTGCCACCCAAGGAAGGCTTTTCTTACCTTGTGACCGGAGGAGACAGTAATTGCAGGTCCCACGCATTACAGGAGAGACTGGGACGCAATTTGGAGCTAGCACTGCGCAGTAGAGGGAGGCAGCTTGTGTTTTTGGATTTGGGTTGCGGAGGAATTGTCTAAAGCAGCTACAAGAGAGATACTTGGCCATTTTCAGGAGTGTTGGAGAAGTTGCAAACTCAGAGAAGCCATCTACACGCAATTCTCATCATCCATTCATCAGTGACTGCGTAATCCTCTCTGTGACTGCGCAATCATAGGAGAGCAGCATTTTGGGGTAGCACTTGCTGGAGGAATTTGGGGCTGAGGTATTGGGGAAATAGTTGGAGGGCCATTGGAGGGAGTTTGTTGAGTTTGGAGGGCGGTGATTGACAGCAGCAGCCACAGTGACAGAAATCGAATTTGGAGAAGGGCTAAGCTGTGAAGGGCCAATTTTTGAAGTTTGGAACCAAGGGAAATCCTTTCTGGGTTTTTCTAAGTTTTGGGCAAGGATCACATTCCCAAATTCCTAGAATTTTCTGGGCATTCTAGAGGGGGTAAATCAGAGGGAAAAATTTGGCAACAGTGCATTTTTGGGAGCAGCAGCACAGTTTTCTGGAATATCTGGCCTTTGCAGTTGTTGGGCTTTCTTGTGTACATCACTTGGTACTTGTAGCTTGCCTTGTGCAAGCCCAGGTGCATTTTCTCCAACTCACTTGTACCTCAGCATCAATTATTAATAAAAGTTTGCCCTTGGGCATTTGGAGAAATTTCTGGTCATTGTGCATGTGTTTCTGAAAATTTTTGTGCTTGTGTATTTGCATATTTTTGTTATCATTGTAAATTTTCTATTTGGAACATTACAATCATCCCAAACAAGAATCCTTTTAGGATTCAATAGAGCTAGACATAGCAACAGTTAGTAACATAGAAATGGATATTTCAAAGAGAGTATCAAGACTATATATTTTCAATACATAGCTTTGATTCTTTGACAAACCTTTTGATTTGTGTGGCCTCCTTATTTGATCCTTGAAGCCTTCTCCATGATTCTTGAATATTCGGCAGATTGATTCCAAGACAAGGAATAGAGGTAGACAAGTGATTAGTATTTAATATAATCAAAATCATAAATGAGTACATGAAGACAAATAGAGGGAATGAGATACTTATCTTGAGGAGTTGTTGTGGGCTCCCTCCCAAGCTTGAGAGAAAACCTAAAACTTATAAAACAAAGAAATACATATCCAAGAAGATGTTAAACCTATACTACATAAAATATACAAATGAAACATAAGATGGAAGTGGCTTAGTAGTGCAAGTCCCTTAGTTCTTCTTCAGTCTTTGCTTTATTGGGGGATGATGTTTCTTTAGCCATGTTTGCACGATCTCTATCTATTTTCTTGCTCCTAGGGTTGTCAGGACAATCACTCCTATAGTGTCCTATCTTGTGACAATGATAACACTCGATCTTGCACATGTCAACCTTCTTCTTTGGTACCTTCTTCTTGAATCTTCCTTTATGATGAGCAACATAAGCATTTGATACTTCTTCATTGTTGGTTACCATGGAGACTCTTAACTCTTCTTGACTACAAGTTGTCCATAGCTCCTCAAAGGTGGGAGTTTCTTTCCAGTTGTTGAGAGTTGAAGCAAAGGAACCCCAAGATTATGGTAGTCCCAGAATGGTTGTAATCACTAGTTCTTTATTTGGTACTATTTAATCAATGGCAAGAAGCTCATCCCTTATCCTTGTTATCCTCGCAACGAAAGAGGAAACAATATCCTCCTTTGTCATCTAGTAGTTCTTAGTTCATTCTTCAGGGTTGCCACTTTTCCAATGTTCTTGAAGGTGAATAGTTTTGACAAAGCCTCATACATTTCCTGAGCATGATCAATATTTGCTATGAAGGGGACAAGATTGTCATTTATGCTTTCAACCAACAAAGCCATAGCTACTAGTTCCAATTCTCTATACTTCGCCTTATTAGCATCACTTGATTCTTCTGTAGGCCTTTTCACTTTTCCTTTGACTAAATCTAAGACCTTGATCTTTTCAAGGATGATGTCAATCCTTTTCTTCCAAGACCTATAATTTGTAGCTGCTTCAAGCTTGTTCTCTCCCTTGATAGTGTTAGTCTTTAGACATCTTTGAAGATAGTGGAGACTCCTTTACTTTAGTGAACTTCTTATGACTTCCTTGATCAAGTCCTTGAGACTGCCTTTTTCCTTCTTCTTTCACCAAAGCTCTGATACCAATGTTAGAGAATCAGAAAGACAGAAAGATCCTCTTGTTCTTGATTATTTACTTGTGATCTTCTTTAGTTATTGTTATGTTCTTCTTATCTTTCTTCTTATTAGTTCATCACACTGTTGCACAATCCTTACTCCCCCCCCCAAGGATCCAAGGTCGGAACCGCGTCTCGTAGCGATCCTTGGGCAATCCTCTGATGGAACCACGAATCCGAAAATCAGATCCGCGGTTCTGTCGTTTTGAGGCGATTCCTGGAAATCTGGAACCACACAAGGTCAATCCGCGGTTTCGGATTCCCGATCCGCAAATCCAGAAAAGGATCCGTTGGGGATCCATGGAGGTTTGGGCACGGATCCGCGTGGATCACCAGTGGATCCAGAGGGAGATGGACAGTTCCGCAGGGTTCTAAATTTATTTATTTTTAATTTCTTTGACTTAAGTTGGGTTGGGGCTTCCCAGACACTCCCAAAGGTGCTCCCTTGATGCTCCTTACATGCTTCCTAGATGCCCCGTCATGGTAATGTTAAAAATTTAAGTGAAAGGATGAAAATGAAAGATAAAGAAGACTGACTCTTTTACTTAAATTTTTAACATTACCATGAAATGACTCAAGATGTTTGAGAGTGGTTCCAGCCCCATCGAGCTTCATATGGAGAAAATAGAATTTCATATCCTATTCAAAATTCAACAGACTTAATAGTTTTAAGGAATTCAGGATCAATGAGATTGTGGTTTTTCATTAGATTATATCATGTATGAGGATATGTGATTGGCATTTAATCAAGAGCACCAAGCCCTCTATGTGCTCATGCACCCTAGTGTTGGTGGTGTTAATTGTTGAACTCCTTTGTCATGGCCTTAGCAAAAAAATTACCTTTCAATCAAGTCAAAATCATTGATCAAGCATGTTAAGCTTTTTCCACCATATTTTAAGGCTTGGATTAGGTAGTTTGATTAAAATTGGGAAATGTTGACTAATATCCCTGGACAATCGAGGTAGAGGCAAAGACGAGACAAGAGGAGAAGAATCTAGATTCTAGATGGTTGATGCTCGAATAATTAACCATTAATGTAAAATGGATGCCATATCTATCTTGATTTGTATACAAATATGCATGTTATCATATCTTCTACAACTAGTTTGGTATTTTGGATGTTTTTTTTAATATAAATGCAAATATATATATATATATATATATATATATATATATATATATATTGATGGTTCTGAGACGCTTCGCTTCCTAGATTTTTGGGAAATGAGGCTTCCGCGTATCCGCTTCCAAAAAATGTCCCCTCTTCGTGCAACATTGGTTCATCAAGCAAATATACATAGATCAAGGACACCAAATGTAGGCCAGCAGCCAGGGCAAAACCCCCCTCGAGGGGAAAAACCCAGTCCAGATCATTCTTCCTTTCAATAGTGATTTTTGAGACTCTAGACCTTGACCCAGACTTCCTCCACACCAAGTCAGCGTTCCTTGTGATCCTTCCTGAATATGTCAACAGCAGCACTGGAACTTCAACCTTGCTTCGTAAGACTTCGATCTTGAGGTAGAGACTTCGATCTAGCTTCAAAGACTTCGATTTAGGCCCAATACAACTTCTCCAAGTAGCAGCATCCAACAGAATCAACTTCAACTTCTCCTTCACTTAGCAACAGCAACTTGGCAGCAACTGGGGCAGCAATTGCAGCAGAAAAACTTTGAGAACTTCGATCTCCCAAATTATAGCTCGAAATGCAGAGAGAGTAGTGCCAAAATTTCAATTTTTCTTCAACTCTATAAGTGTGCCAAAGACCGAACCCAGAAAGTCCTTCTCCAAAATTTCGCAATTTCTCCTTGTTGCAGCTACAAAATCGAATCTCTATGTTGTAGTGAATTGGTTCCAAGTGAGTTTGATTCCACTGTATATATAGGCTTTTGATGAGTTTGAATTACTAGATTTGAGGCCAACTTGATCATCTTAAGGCCGACTTGATGCGGAAGCTTCATAAATCATATTTTACTCAATACTTTACCTAATTGCATGATTCAAAAGCCCAATATGGATCAATTTAAATCTGCAATAATCCTATAGACTCAGAATAAAAGCTAGAATTCCACAATAGGGACTTTCACCTAAAATAAATATGACCCAAGCATGAAACCCATGCTTTCATAAGTCATTTAATAATAGATAAAATTATTTTCTTTATTCTTTTGACAAATACAATAAGTATCGACTCAAGTACAATTTATGAAGATCGAACCTAGTTACATTCTTCAACACTTTAGGTGTACACTTTAGGCGACAACGGGCCCCACTAATTCACAATATAACTCGGTTTCCCAGCAAGTATGTGACCATGCCAAAATAATTAATTATTGCCGCGAGAATTTGGGCTCCAAGAAAACATTAATTGAAACCCCTGCAATAAAATTCATTCTCAATGATGCCTCAACCGTGGGTGTAAATATGGAGATCTCCTCATGAAATATGTCCCGCAAAACAATTGGAATCTCCTGACAAAATTAAAACCCCAAAATTCTAGCAAACCTATATTTCCAATTGATACATTCCAATGATAAATATGTAGTGATTCCTCAGATTTTTTATAGTGTATAGTTTCAACACTGAACCTAATTTTTCTTCGGGATAGGGTTTTACCACTTCCTTAGCCGCAAGGGCTCAAAATCAAATAAGAGAAATCATCCATCAACATGCCTAAAGAATGATCTTGAGCTCCCCTTTATAATCTTTGACCATCCCAATACCATGGATAAGTATTCCATCGATACCAATATCATGGGTACCAATACCATGGATAAGTATTCCATGGGTGCCAATACCATGGGCAAGTAAATACTTAATAATGTGACTTTATAAAGTTTTCCTTGTTCTCATAGCCACATATTAATCTAATTAAATTCAATCGTTTCCCCTATAGTGATCACTTGGAAAGGGACATGACACAATAAATGTAACATTGGTATCAACCGTATGAAAAATCCCACCTATAAGTGCCTATAGAAGATTGTGCTTAGGAGACTCAATGGCCCCAGCCATGCTCTAGATTTCTACTTCCGGTAATTGGAAAAATGGCAAATCTATCTTTGGAGCAAATAGGACTATTTGTGTATACTGGAAGGGGGGAGTTGCATGTGGTTTAAGACTATGTCGCCAAAAATGGGAAAAATGAATGGGACACAGGAACTGAACGAGAAATGGGGCTAGAGGGTTTGGGGGCATGAGCAAAGTGAACCTCTCCCCTGCCCTGCCTATGTATATCATGCACATAAAATTGATTAGTAATGTATTGGTGTAATACCAAGCGAAATGAGAAATGAGTTTCTTATACAGGTTTCTAGTAACATAGCTTTCCAGTAGATTTCCTCATTAGCAGTTTGTTGAGTGTTTAGTTGCAGCAAGAGCTATCAAGCGTCAACGTTTAGTGAATGTGTGCCGAGTAGTTTTAGAGGAGCTACTAGGAAAATTTAGAATTGGCCTAGATCTGAATCCTGATTACTCTTAATCGTCTTAATAAAAGGTGCAATGTGACTATGTAAGTAATCATATCATTTCATTTGATTCTTTGATGCAAGTGAAATGTGTTGGCTCTCTGGTATCTGGTCTGGTTCGTATTACAACTGTATCTACATTTAGATCCTCTGATCCTCTTTTGATGATAAGTGGAGTTTGATGATAGGTGGAGTGTCCACTGGAAAAATTGAGAATATTTTAAACTCTATCCCAACTTAAAACCAAACATCCTACCATAATAATAAATAATAATTATACAAGACAGTTAGCTCAAGCTGTTGATACTTCTCAAATTTTATTTTTAAAAGATATAAACCACCATTAAACCAGAACTAGTGAATTAAACAAGTTTTGGCCAAAATTGGCAATAAAACAATTTCTCAAGCCAATCACGGACTGCAAAAAAAAATACAGTTCCAACATTAAAGCTAGTTGACCGGATTTCAATCAATTTCAGCTAAATGTCTGAGAAAACCGTGGATTTCACAGTGAATACAAAGGGTTTGGAATTAATTACCTCTGTTATGGATCAAATCAAATTCCAGCTCCCCCTACTAAGACACTCAGCTTCACACTTCTTCGTCCACCACAGCCTTCCAATCTCGATGAAAATTTGCAACGAAGCCCTGGATTGCCCAGCAGATAAACTAGCTGAGAAATTTATCGGGAGGCGACGACTAAAAGCTCACAGAGCTTCAACATCACGTTGAAGAAAGAAAAAGCGCGATTAAATTGCCGCCCTTTGAAAGGATCAAAGACGACTCTACGGGGAATGTACGTTTCTCTTTTTGTTTTTAGCTGTGTTGTCAATTTTAGTTTCTGACCTGGACTCAGCTCCCAAAACGCGTAAACCGTGTTGTGGACATTCTACAAATGGTGTGGGTGTTTTCTGACTTGGCGGGATTCGATCTCTGGATCACGCACTGTATTTTTTAAAAGCAATCATAAATGCCATGGTGCTCACTTTGAATCGTAACAGTAAATGCTATTACAATTCCATGCGTCAAATCTAGGGTCGGGATCACTTTACTACCAAACTGGAGCGCTTATCCGTCAATACGTCTTAGAATTTTGACGCCTTTTTCTAAGCCAATTTTAGTTGATTTCAACTTTGACAGCTTCCTACTAAATTCAAAGGATCCTTAAATGTTGCGTACTTCACTATTTTTGTGTTTTGGTTAGTGAAATGACAGTGTATTTGGTTGTCTCCTTTTGATTAAAACCGGTCACCCAAATTCAACTAATCTGAAGCAAAAAAATAAATAAATAAATAATGATATTTATAAAAGATAAAATAATAATAATTTTTTTACACTGTAGATTATGGTCCGTTAATTTTTTAAATTGAATATAATACTAAAAATAATATAATAATTATATATTTAGTATAACAACACATAAACAAATTTTGGGTCGGATCCTTAAGATTTTCATATCCTTTTTATTTAAAAAATAATAATAATAATATATAAAATTAATAAAATTATAAATAATATAAAATAATTAAATATTTAAAAAATATTATATAATAAATCGAATTAAATATTAAAAAATAAAATAATAAAAATAAAATTCACACTATGTGTAATAATTTTTGGTGAAAATCACATTAAAAAAAAAAAAATGTCGACACGTTTCGAAACAGCAAGTGTGGTTCATCATCAGGACAAGATGAGAAATCTGATCAGAAACCAGTTTAGCTAGATCAGGACAGCTCCAACCAGCCGTTGGAAAAACAGCTAGTTTGACTAGAATAGGAAAAAATGTGTGTAATAATTTTTGGTGAAAATCACATAAACGAAATTTTTGTCAACGCATTTCGAACCAACCAGTGTGGTTCATCATCAGGAAGATGAACCACACTGGTTGGTTCAAAACGCGTCAACAAAAATTTCGTTTATGTGATTTTCACCGAAAATTATTACACGCATTTTATGGATCACAAAAGCCAAATTCCTAATAGGAAAAAATGTTTTATTTTTAATATTAATTCTATTATATTTTAAATTTTAATTATATTTTTATTATAAATTCTATAAAAATCAAATATAAAATCAAATCAAATCAAATAAATAAATAAGTAATAATAATAATACTTAATTAATCAATTAATTTAAGATTACTAAAGAGGTAAGTTTCACGATTAAAAAATAAATAATACTAATAATACTAATAAAAATAAATAATTAATTAAAAATAAAACATAAAATAAAATAAGATAAAATATATATATATATATATATATATATATATAAAAACAAAACAAAAATACTAATCAAAACCAAATTAATAAAATAAAAGGAGCACATCTGGAGAGAGGAATCAAGATTGAGAGAAGAAAGAACGACCCGAGAGAGCAAAAAAAAGAAAGAAAAGCTAACTAAGAGTGAAGGGCAGGAATCCAACATCTGCTAACATTCCACCCATCATCCTTATTAACGTTAACCGGCCTCTTTTCTATTTCCAAGGCTTCCCTTAACTTTCGGTGGTGGAAGTGGTCAATTGTTGCCATAACCTTAGTATCTTCAATACAAATATGGTGATTTGTTTTTTCAGCATGCTCTGCCAAGGCAGAGGACCGAGATCTACCATGTCTAAGGTCAGCGACATGTTCATGAATTCTTTGGTTAATTGATTGACTAGTTTCACCAATGTAAGGTGTCCCACAGGAACACAGAATCAAATAAACACCCTTACCATCCATCGGGCAAATCGGGTCTTTAACTGATCTAAGAGAACTACGGATAGTGCGGAGAGGCTTGAAAGTTGAAGAGACATTATGTTTCTTCAATATCCTTGCAATTTTATCAGTAGTACCTTGGATAAAGGGAAGGTGAATTCCAGATGACCAATCACAAGGATCTTTCTTAACCTTAGGACCTTTCTCAGCTTTTTGAAAAGCTCTAAGACATTGAGCCATGCTATAACCGTTCTTACAGAAGACATCAAGGAGATGCGATTTTTCACCTTCAAAGTGGTTCACATCTGAGATTCTAAAGGCTCTGGTGACTAGGGTACTGAGAACCCCAAGCTTCTGAGCCGGGAAATGATGAGAACTAGCATGTAAATACTTTTCAGTATGCGTCTTGTTTTCTAAAAACTTGATGAGAGAAGGAACCATCATCATTTCTCGAAAGAAGGACATCCAGAAAGGGCAGGCTACCATCAACTTCAAATTCCATGGTAAACTTAATGAAGTCAGATTGATCATTAAGATGCTAGAAGAAAAGGTCCAATTTCTCTTTACCATGGGGCCACAACACACAGGGGTCATCAACAAACCTTTTCCAAAGCTACGATTGAAAAAGGGAGGAGGAAAGGGCCTTCGATTCAAAGTGTTCCATGAAAAGATTAACAACAACAGGGGAAAGGGGGGAACCCATGGCTTATTGAAAGTAATCCCCTCACCCCGAGGATTTATGGTCTTCCTAAGATTCATAAGGAAGGTGTTCCCCTTCGCCCCATTGTCAACACCATAGGTGGTCCGACTTATCTACTCGCTAAATTTTTAGCTAGTAAGGTGAAGCCCCTTGTAGGTCGCACCGACTCCTTTGTCAAAGATTCTTCCTCCTTCATTAATGAATTGAAAGACATTAAGTTGGATCCAGATGATAGGTTTGTGAGTTTTGATGTTGTATCATTATATACTTGCATTCCCATTAAGGAAGCCATTGATGTCATCTCTCGTATCACGGATCCTGATACTGCTCATCTTGTGGAGATTTGTCTTACCTCGACCTTCTTTAGTTTCGAGGGTGTATTCTTTGAACAGACCTGTGGTGTGGCCATGGGTTCCCCCCTTTCCCCTGTTGTTGCTAATATTTTCATGGAACACTTTGAATCGAAGGCCCTTTCCTCCTCCCTTTTTCAACCAAAGCTTTGGAAAAGGTTTGTTGATGACACCTGTGTGTTGTGGCCCCATGGTAAAGAGAAATTGGACCTTTTCTTCCAACATCTTAATGATCAATCTGACTTCATTAAGTTTACCATGGAATTCGAAGTTGATGGTAAACTACCCTTTCTGGATGTCCTTCTTTCGAGAAATGATGATGGTTCCTTTTCTCATCAAGTTTTTAGAAAGAAGACGCATACTGAACAATATTTACATGCTAGTTCTCATCATTTCCCGGCTAAGAAGCTTGGGGTTCTCAGTACCCTAGTCACCAGAGCCTTTAGAATCTCTGATGTGAACCACTTTGAAGGTGAAAAATCCCATCTCCTTAATGTCTTTTGTAAGAACGGCTATAGCAGAACTCAATGTCTTAGAGCTTTTCAAAAAGCTGAGAAAGGCCCTAAGGTTAAGAAGGATCCTTGCGACCGGTCATCAGGAGTTCACCTTCCTTTTATCCAAGGTACTACTGATAAAATCGCAAGGATCTTGAAGAAACATAATGTCTCTTCAACTTTCAAGCCTCTCCGCACTATCCGTAGTTCTCTTAGATCTGTTAAAGACCCGATTTGCCCGATGGATGGTAAGGGTGTTTATTTGATTCCGTGTTCTTGTGGGACACCTTACATTGGTGAAACTGGTCGATCAATTAACCAAAGAATTCATGAACATGTTGCTGACCTTAGACATGGTAGATCTCGGTCCTCTGCCTTGGCAGAGCATGTTGAAAAAACAAATCACCATATTTGTATTGAAGATACTAAGGTTATTGCAACAATTGACCACTTCCACCACCGAAAGTTGAGGGACGCCTTGGAAATAGAAAAGAGGCCGGTTAACCTTAATAGGGATGATGGGTGGGATGTTAGCAGATGCTGGATTCCTGCACTTCACTCTTAGTTGTTTTTTTTTTTTTTTCTTTTGCTCTCTCGGGGTCGTTCTTTTCTTCTCAATCTTGATTATATATATATATATATATATATATATATATATATATATATATATATATATATATATATATATATATATATATTATTATTATTATTATTATTATTTATTTATTTTTATCTTATTTTGTTTTATTTTATATTTTTTATATTTTATATTTTATATTTTTTTAATTAATTAATTTTTATTTTATTTTTTTATTAGTATTATTTATTTATTTATATTTTTTTCTTTATTTTTTTATTTTATTTTTTTTAATCGTGAAACTTACCTCTTTAGTAATCTTAAATTAATTGATTAATTAAGTATTATTATTATTACTTATTTATTTATTTTATTTTATATTTTATTTTTATAGAATCTATAATAAAAATATAATTAAATTTTAAAATATAATAGAATTAATATTAAAAATAAAATAATTTTTCCTATTCTAGTAAAACTAGTCGTTTTTTCAACGGCTAGTTGGAGCTGTCCCGATCTACTTAAATTGGTTTCCTGATCAGATTTCTCATATTGTCCTGATGATGAACCACACTGGCTGATTCGAAACGCGTCGACAAAAAATTATTTTATGTGATTTTCACCGAAAATTATTACACACATTTTATGGATCACAGAAGCCAAATTCCTAATATTGAGACCCTGCTCGGTAGGGCCTTGGCACTTAAAGTTCATCATTTTGAAAGGGCACGTTTGCGGGTATCTAAGATGAAATCTGATCTGACCTTTTTAAAGAGATGTAGAGACTCCTCCTCCGTTCCATCGTTCGCCAAGATTAAACATCCCCTAAATAATTCCATAAATGAACGGGTTTTTCTTTCAGCCAGTCTTGGCATTATTAGATTTGAGATTTCGAGGGTTAGAAAGTATCTCGATCTCTTTTCTCAGAGGTTGTTATCTTCTCATCTAGAGTTGTCATATTTAATTCTGGCTGATGTTTGGGTTGTAGTGGAGGCCTGCTCTGCTTTAAAAGCGCAGCGCTGGGAGGGATTATACAATAAGAAGCTTTGTTCAAAATTCCTCAGGCTTTCTAAAGATTCGTCCTGCGTTAATGAGAGAAGGTGCCTATCTAACAGCAGAGTTAATAGCTGTCAGGTTAGTGCTTTACGGTCCTTCATTCTGGATTCTGATTTGTCATCGTCAGCTTCTCTTGCATCTTTGTCGGCCAGGACTGCTCCCTCTAGCGGTCAAAATATGAATCCCTCATCTTTATCTGGGCATATGATGGTTGATGATGCAACGCATGTGGCGGAGGCGTTCAGTTATCAAGCGGAGTCGAGTACTACGGCGGCAAAGTCGAGTTTTCCAGTGGCTAGTGTATCTGTAATTGCGTCAACGGAACAGATTCCCAAGAATCAAGCGACCTCTCTCGGGGATGAGATTCGTGGTTTAGATTCTGCGTTGTCTTCTTTCTCTGGGATGAAGGAAAGCGTGTTGCGTTCTTCCAGTTTGCAGGGATCCGTTGCAGATGGATCCAATCTTTCGTCGACCGACCAGGGTCAGCTTTCCGATACGTCCCTCTCTGATTTAAGCTTGAACTCTTTTAATTCTCCTTCTGTTTCTTCAGTGTTGCCGTCTTTCCAGGATCCCTCGAATTTCATTCCTGCTAGGCCGGCGTTAGATGGTATTAATATTAAGGAAAACATTCTAAATATTAATATTAACAATTTGGTGTCGTTTAATAATAATAATATTTTGAATAATAATATTAATATTAATGGTAGCCATAACATTAATAATAATAATATTGATATTATTAACAATAATAATATTGATAATATTATTAATAGTAACCATAACATTAATAATAATAGTATTGATATTATTAACAGTGATAATAGTAATAATATGATTAATAGGAACCATAACATTAATAATAATAGTATTGAGATTATTAACAATAATAATATTAATAATAGCAATAATAATAACATTATTAGTGGTAATAATATTATCAATAACATTAATACCAATTCTCCTTTAAAGAGGACTGCTATCAATCTTTCTCGTTTTTCCTTTGATCGTCACGTCTATAGTTTATTGGAGAGGGGCCTTAATTTTTCTCTTGCTACTAAAAAAATACCTATTCATGACATCATTTTTGATATAGAATACGGGATTAGAGATTTTCCTGATGCTACTAAAGACATCATTAGGCAAGACTGTTCTGTGATCCTTAGAAAATCTAAGCCACCTAAGAGCAACATTAGCAAACATGAGTTTGAAGCTCTAAAATCCTTAAACAATAACCAGGACATTGTCGTTCTTAAGGCTGATAAGGGAGGTGCTACGATTATTTTAAACAAGGATGATTATCAGATTAAGATGTTGGATCACCTTCAAAATAGCGGTAGCTACAAGAAGATTGACAAAAATCCCCTTAAAAAAGTGTCTAAAGCTGTTGCTTTGACGTCAAAATCAAGTAGCACTGTTGGCTCCCTTAGTAAAAAGCTTATTGAAAGTAATCCCCTCACCCCGAGGATTTATGGTCTTCCTAAGATTCATAAGGAAGATGTTCCCCTCTGCCCCATTGTCAACACCATAGGTGGTCCGACTTATCTACTCGCTACATTTTTAACTAGTAAGTTGAAGTCCCTTGTAGGTCGCACGAACTCCTTTGTCAAAGATTCTTCCTCCTTCATTAATGAATTGAAAGACATTAAGTTGGATCCAGATGATAGGTTTGTGAGTTTTGATGTTGTATCATTATATACTTGCATTCCCATTAAGGAAGCCATTGATGTCATCTCTCGTATCACAGATCATGATACTGCTCATCTCGTGGAGATTTGTCTTACCTCGACCTTCTTTAGTTTCGAGGGTGTATTCTTTGAACAGACCTGTGGTGTGGCCATGGGTTCCCCCCTTTCCCCTGTTGTTGCTAATATTTTCATGGAACACTTTGAATCGAAGGCCCTTTCCTCCTCCCTTTTTCAACCGAAGCTTTGGAAAAGGTTTGTTGATGACACCTGTGTGTTGTGGCCCCATGGTAAAGAGAAATTGGACCTTTTCTTCCAGCATCTTAATGATCAATTTGACTTCATTAAGTTTACCATGGAATTTGAAGTTGATGGTAGCCTGCCTTTCTGGATGTCCTTCTTTCGAGAAATTATGATGGTTCCTTCCCTCATCAAGTTTTTAGAAAGAAGACGCATACTGAACAGTATTTACATGCTAGTTCTCATCATTTCCCGGCTCAGAAGCTTGGGGTTCTCAGTACCCTAGTCACAAGAGCCTTTAGAATCTCAGATGTGAACCACTTTGAAGGTGAAAAATCGCATCTCCTTAATGTCTTCTGTAAGAATGGTTATAGCATGGCTCAATGTCTTAGAGCTTTTCAAAAAGTTGAGAAAGGTCCTAAGGTTAAGAAAGATCCTTGCGATCGGTCATCTGGAGTTCACCTTTCATTTATCCAAGGTACTACTGATAAAATCACAAGGATCTTGAAGAAACATAATGTCTTTTCAACTTTCAAGCCTCTCCGCACTATCCGTAGTTCTCTTAGATCAGTTAAAGACCCGATTTGCCCGATGGATGGTAAGGGTGTTTATTTGATTCCGTGTTCCTGTGGGACACCTTACATTGGTGAAACTGGTCGATCAATTAACCAAATAATTCATGAACATGTCGTTGACCTTAGACATGGTAGATCTCGGTCCTCTGCCTTGGCAGAGCATGCTGAAAAAACAAATCACCATATTTGTATTGAAGATACTAAGGTTATTGCAACAATTGACCACTTCCACACCGAAAGTTAAGGGAAGCCTTGGAAATAGAAAAGAGGTAGGTTAACCTTAATAGGGATGATGGGTGGAATGTTAGCAGATGCTGGATTCCTGCCCTTCACTCTTAGTTAGTTTTTTTTTTTTTTTTTGGCTCCCTTGGGTCGTTCTTTCTTCTCTCGATCTTGATTCCTCTCTCCAGATGTGCTCCTTTTATTTTATTAATTTGGTTTTGATTAGTATTTTTGTTTTGTTTTGTTTATATATATATATATATATATATATATATATATATATATATATATATATATATATATATATATATATAATTTATTTATTTGTTTTTATCTTATTTTATTTTATTTTTTATTTTATTATTATTATTATTTTATAATTAATTTTTAATTTTTATTTATTTTATTTTATTTTTATTTTTATTAGTATTATTTATTTATTTATATTTTTTTCTTTATTTTTTATTTTATTTTTTTTATAATCGTGAAACTTACCTCTTTAGTAATCTTAAATTAATTGATTAATTAAGTATTATTATTATTACTTATTTATTTATTTGATTTGATTTGATTTTATATTTATTTATATTTTATTTTTATAGAATTTATAATAAAAATATAATTAAAATTTAAAATATAACAGAATTAATATTAAAAATAAAATATATTTTCCTATTCTAGCCAAACTAGCCGTTTTTCCAACGGCTAGTTGGAGCTGTCCTGATCTACTTAAACTGGTTTCCTGATCAGATTTCTCATCTTGTCCTGATGATGAACCACACTTGCTGGTTCGAAACGTGTCGACAAAAATTTCTTTTATGTGATTTTCACCAAAAATTATTACACAAATTTAATGGATCACAGAAGCCAAATTCCTAAAATTCACATTGTAGATCATGGTCCGTTAATTTTTTAAATTGAATATAGTATAACAATATATAGACAAATTGAGTCGGATCCCTTCTCTTTAATAAAAAAGTTTCATATCCGCTTTATTTAAAAAATAATAATGATAATATATATATATATATATATATATATATATATATAATAAAATTATAAATAATATAAAAATTAATTTAATATTAAAAAAATATATTATATAATAAATTAAATTAAATATTATATTAAAAGTATAATAAGAATTGTATTAGTATAGTATGTTGGACATTGGATAAACCAACGTTCCCCGTGTGTTTCACGACATGGACTAACTGTCTCTTGTGGATCTTTATCTCTGGCAATGTGAAAGTTGACTAACACTTGCTCAGTGTTGGTTTTGGTCTAACGGCAATCGTGACTCCCAACAAGTGGTATCAGAGCGTATGTCACAAGTTTGATACACACCCGACTCGCGTTGGGGGGAGATTGTTGGACATTGGATAAACCAACACTCCCCGTGTGTTTTGCGACGACATGGACTAACTGCCTCTCGTGAACCCTTATCTCTGGCAATGCTATCGTTGACTAACACCTGTAAGTTTTGGTCTAACGGCAATCGTGACTCCCAACATAATAATGTATTTTAAGAAATACTATTTTTTAAATTAAATGAGATGTAAAAGACAATGTCATAATAATATTGTATAGGTGTAGTTTATCTTATAAATAAAATGGCTTTTTCATGATATTTTTTCTAGTTAATTTTAACTAAATCTCACAAAGATTTTTAAAAACTTGAGTTAAAATTGTTTAATGTGTAGAATATTAGTGCTCCAAGGTTTTTTCAAGATGTTGAATCTATTTATGCATTAAAAAATGTATTTTAAACAACAACAAAATTACATTTTTACTTGAAATGAAAAAGTAATCTATAAGTTAGACTACGTCATATTGTATTAAATAACATCATAATAATAAAATAACAAATTTTTCACAATGTAAATTATGGTTTGGTTTTTAAATTAAACAAAATATTAAAAATAATATAATAATATTTATATTAGTATAATAGTCAATGGATTTTAGCTAGAGTAATTTGGTGAACTAGTTCATATTCCCAATTACATAGATTCAAGTTGTCAATCTCATAGAATTAAATGGGAGACATATTGTAAGTGGCCCCTTTATAACATTTATGAAATAGTTTTATGGTGTAATAGTGACAACAAATCTTTTGAATTGATCAATTTTCAAATTATCATGTATACGAGATGATGATGATGATGGTCTGTTAAGACCAATGCGCTCTATCGGACCATAAGAGAGGAGAAAGAATCTAAGTTTGATTCTTCAAAATCTTGTTTTTATGGTCAAAGAGAAGGGAAATAAGTGCTCCAAGATTGCTAAGGTGGGTTGGCTTAATAGGTCAAGAAGATTGGAAGTGTGGCAGATGGTAGCGAATTGAGAGGGAAAGTGAGTAAGAGTTGGGCAGTCTAAAAGAAAGTGTTTTTCATCTTCCACTTGCTTAGAATTGTAAATCTGACATATTCTATCGTTCGAAGGGATCTTGGGAATAGACCACCACCTAGTCTCACTCCTAAGCGCATGGGAATTAGTTCTTATCTTAGCGATGTTCATTTCTTTCTTATTGTTAGACAACACAGAGAGATAATTATGATTATCAAGGGTAGGGTTGATCACTTCCTTATAGTATCTTAGCTTCCTTTTACCCTCTAGCACCTGATCCTCCCACAACTTGTCCTTAAAATTGGAGGTAATAGTGTTTTTGATATTATCTTTGCTTCCTATACTGAGATCCTCCTTAATTTCCTAATGGTTGAACCAAGACTGGGCATCCTTATGCCACCTGCGCTTGAGGCGAAGGTGAGGGTTTTGACTACAGTTAGAAGCAATTTTAGGGAGCCTTTTTTATTCCATATTATCAAGATTCTTTTTATACTTCAAATATCTAAACATCGGCATACTTTCAATGGGGGACAAACCAGATTCGATCAAGAGGATAGGATAGGGAGTATTTCCCTTTATCTTAAGGCTGTAGGTTATGAATTGCTTTTGAATCATCTCAATCTTCCTCCATGACTCTCTGGATATACTGCAACCCTAAAATTCACATCCATATAAGACAACAGGGGTGAGAAGGGTCTCAAAGAGGAACCTCTTTTTACTCCAAATGTAAAGATCGGCCGACTTACAATTGTTTTCAAGCTCATAATAAGCTTTCCAGCCCCCAATAATCATTTTCCTGATGCTATAATTCTAGTTGAGATGATGAGAGAAGTCAATGCCCAAATACCTATAAGAATAAACCTGCTCTAAGCACTGGTTATTATACACGAAACTACCATGGGTGATCTTTTTGGCTTTAATGATCATGACTTTAGCCTTGTCAGTATTAACTATCATACCCATCTTGGAGCAGTAGTCATGAAGAATCTAGAGTTGTTTTTCAAGGTCATCATGGCTTTTTTCAAGAAGAACGATATCATCGGCATAGAGGAGAAGAGTAATGAGAACAGCAGCAAGCTTGGTGCCCTTGCACCCCGCAGATTCCAGACACTCCTCTAGCTTATCGATGTATATTCCAAAAAGGGTATAGGATAGGGGACACCCTTACTTAACTCCAATATTGCATTTAATGTCTTTAGACCACCCCTCGTTGGTCTTAAGCTTGGCAGTGATGGTCTCGTAGAGACGGATCACAGAAATCCTCAGCTCAGGAGGGACCATGATCTCTTTAAGTCTCTCCCAAAGTTTATCTCGAGGAACGATGTCGAAAGCTTTTCTAAAGTCCACAAAGCAACAGAAGAGGTCGACTTTACTATTGCGACATTCCTCCACAATGATTCTAAGAGTGACCAGATGGTCAATAGTCGAGTGATGTCTCCTAAAACCAACTTGTCCTTTAGCTCTTTTTCCCTGACTTTCAAGCAAAAGGCTAAGCTTCTTCTCTAAAATGAGCCCATAAAGCTTGGCCAGGATATGGTTAACCACAATGGTCCTGTAGTTAGATAGAACACTCTTGTCCCCATTTTTAAATATAGGTACAATAAGGCTTTATGTCCAAAGCTGGGGGAATCCATGCATTACAACCAAATTGAGAAGCTTGTGGAGATAAGGAATGAGGATAGATCTTCCCATTTTAAGGATCTCAGCTTGGTATCCTTCAATATCTTTAGCTTTCCCATTAGCGAGCTTATTAATACCAGACTCAATGTCATCAAGAGAGAATATGTCCTCCTTAATTGGAGTGATTAAGGTGGTACCCATAGTGTCCAGAGAGTCACACAACTTCTTAAGTAGTTATCCCAGTTTTCTAAGGGGATAGAATGGTTATCTTTGGTTTTACGGGCAAGAACATTCCGCCAAAATTTATTGGGCGCGAATTTAGAAAGGTGGAGAAGATAATCCTGTCTTTTATATTATATGATATTTTCTTCCTCTTGTGATATTTTTGTATATATTGATTCTGCATCTTAATGATTTCATTAGGAGCATCTTTGATCGCTTTCTTGGCAAATTTGCAATCTTTGTCATACCATGGATTGGAAGTTCTATTACACTGCTTAAACGAAATCTCATTAGGAAACTTGCTAATGGTGCTAGAAATGATAGTAATGAAATGGTAATAAATTTGATCAATGTTATTATTATAATTCACGGGGCCTAAATCCCTCTCTAAATCCCTTAAGAAGAGGTTGGTTTTACTTCTATCGAAGCGAAGGTGTCTTTTTCTTTCATTGGTCTCCTGCATGTAGGTGGTATGCATAGCAAGATTGAGGGATAGAGACAGAGGTATGTGGTAAGAGTCAGGCTCGAATCCATTAAGAAGCTCAAAGTTTGTAATATGGTTGAGGACGAGGATGTTAGAAATTACATAATACATGACACTGCTACCTAGCGCATGGAAACATGTCATCTGAACAGAGAGAGGCCACTTGTTAATACCATTACAAATAATTAGGTATTAATATAAAATATACAATTAAATTAAATAATATATAAAAATAGAATAATAATTATAAATGCGGTATAACTAATAAATGAAATGTTTTTAGTTGAAATATGGCAATACAATTTTCAGCGAGACTTAATTAAAAAATTTACTTGAAAAAAATTATTTCATCTATTAGTTAGAATTAAATGGTATATAAGGAAACAATATCATAATAATTAATAGTAGATTATATTACACACTGCCATAATAATAAAACAGTAAACTTTTCACAAGGTAGATTATGGTTAGTTTGTTTTTTAATTAAATAAAATATTATAAATAATTGAATAATATTTATATTGATATAATATATAAGCCAATTAAATAAAATATTTTTTAATAATATATGATGAAATTAAATTAAATAAATATAAAAATATAATAGGGGTAGGGGATTTTTTTCCCCTCATAATCAAGAAGAAAATAGATAATCTTGGGGTTTGGGTCACACTTCCAACAACATTGCTAAAGCTTATTCCTTATATGAGGGTTCGAGGCACATTGTCAATCTAAG
Source organism: Pinus albicaulis (assembly GCA_034641835.2). Lineage (NCBI taxonomy): Eukaryota > Viridiplantae > Streptophyta > Pinopsida > Pinales > Pinaceae > Pinus > Pinus albicaulis. The sequence goes on along the minus strand of CM076576.1, from coordinate 173,170,184 downwards.
AGTTCAGGAAGTGATTGCTTTTGGTGATTCCTTGAATATAATTCACCATTTATATTTAAGATATCTTCCTTCATATACAAAGTTAAGTAAGATTTTTAGGCAAATAAATAATTGTATCAATCTAACCCCAAGGAGAAATGTCTCAATCTTCTCATATCAAATAAATGCAATGTTGATCACATGGCTAATTCGGGGTGAGGGCTAAATCAAGGTCAACTTTGTTGCCAAGGGGAAAATAGGTATGTCCCCCTTCCTTAATGGTTAATCAGGTGACTCATAAATCAAAGTTGAGGAATAATTCCTCATGGTTTAATGTAAAATTTTGATGTTTTGTAAATTTTGGTTTTTGTTAGGTGGCGAAGGTACAAATGCAATACTATACATATTGTGGCATTTTGTTTAAAAGATTGAGGGTTTGTAGATAATCATTGATACATACTCTTTTCCAACCATGTCCATTAGTTTCAACTTGGTTATGTAAATCATGTATCTAAATTGAGCCCAATGTCTTTTAAAATTATAGTCATTCTCGGTTCTTGTTAAAAAATAATATATTAAAAATATAATAATAATTATATTAGTATAACAATTTACAAATGAAATGAGATATTAAAAGATACTATTTTTAAAATTAAATGAGATGTTAGGAAAGCTTTAGTATACTTATTATATATATTGGAGTTTTTATGGGCATATTTTCCACTCGAATTCGTCTAGAAGCAGGCAAGGATTTCTTGGAATCATAAGTTTGAGTAGTGAACTCTCCGCAATCTAAATGCTCAAGGGGTTGAATCCACATATGAAGTCAAAAAACCATTTTAAACAAGAAAATATCACGATTTGACTAAAAAAATGTTTTGCAAGTTTCCTACCTAAAACTCTAAAATATAGAATAATTAGAAAATATCTTAAGGAAACAATATCATAATAATTAATATTGTATTAAACTAAGTCATAATAATAAAATAATAATTTTTTCACACATTTGTTTTTGTCGATCAGAGGTTTCTATTAATTCGTCAAAAGATTACAACATGCTTGACTAAAATTCAATGTTCTTCCGACTTCACCCTTATCGGATTTGTTGGCTAGAAGAACAATGCAAATGTTGATTACAAAATGTCGGGAGATACTTAAAACCGAGAACTTGAAAGACAATATGCCCAAAAAACCCCTAAGATAAAGACACAACCCACAAACATCAATGTGTAGAAAATCTACCCACGGGATTCAATCTTATCTTACAATGTACTAAAACAAGATACTGAATCTTTCCTACAATTTACGGAAACAAAACATGATCGCACAATCACATATAAGCAAGAGAAAGAAATTATCAATCGTAAAACACAAGATGTATCTGGGGAAAGCAACTGATCAAAACCCTCTATATTTATATTTCATATGGTCAAGATCATGAAACAATACAATTCTATTCCTCACATTGAGAAACCTTTGCACTCTGCTAACTGTCTCACTCTTATCCTGCTCGAAACTGGCTTGTAATATAAGCAAAATCGGTCAAGTATTTAACATTTTACTTGCCTCTGCCTAGCCCGCCTTGCTTGCGCATTGTTGGGCTAATTGAGCCCCTATTAATTAGGAACCCAATTAATTATTGCACAATCCTTTAGGGCCTTTCTGATGACCTCATGCATGACTTGTACAATTTTATAATAGTACAATTGATAGATCTCTTCCCTTTAACCTCAGTCTCAATTGGGCTTTCATTAGAACTGACATGCAACAACTATTTATAGCGAATTATTAGTTAACTGATTGATCAATACGGGTGAATTAAATTAGATTTAATTCACTGGACCTATCTCTAGCTCATCTCTCAATTAGAACTAGTTAAATTGATTTTAACTCAATTAATTGATTTAACTAATTACAACTCACAAATAACTATATTTGGACCCCCTAAAAATAGAAAATCACTTTGCATGCATCCTCTTAGACCTCTAACTCGAATTTCCTAAGCTAACTAAGTCTTCCTAACCCAATTAACTAATACAAGTTGTCATGAGATTAAATTACAAATTTTCTTTCAATTTAATTAATGGAAAATTAATTCAAAAGCTTCATATGGTAGCCATTTTTGGGTGCCATTTTCTGGATTTCATTTCTAGATGCCAATTTCAATGTTTCTTGTTGCAAATTTCAACACTCCCTTTCAACAAGAAAGGAATTCAATCTATCTCGATTTGGTACCTTTGGAATGTTCTGCATGCAACACTTCTCTCTAGTGTTGTTTGCTCCTGCAAGTCCCGAAACAGAATAGCCTCCAAAAAAAAAAACAATATGATGCATTTGTCATCATAGTCTCTGACTGCTACCCATTACTGCATTGTCTACTAAAACCTTTGCGCTGCTGCTGACTCTACATCTGTGCTCTATGCATTGCTGCCAACTATGATCTGCGCTCTAGTATCTGACATATATCACTTTGATTTATGTCTTCTTGACGTCTGACTGCATCAATCTAATTGATCTTTCCTATTATTGTGTATTGTGGACTCCTTGTAGCCAGGTTCGATCCATGAGACAAGCCATCTCAATGAATCCTGCCCAAATTTCTTCTCTTCGGATTATATTTTCACATCGCCCCACATCTCACCTTGAGGTATGGCTGCATGTGCTCCCTCTTCCCATCTAGATCAAAATTTCTCCCTTATGGAGGTCTCTACTTGAGTGGACGCCTCCACTCGATCTCCTCCCTGCTTCTCCAATTGTGGTTACTCCACAACCTTATGAGGTTACATGTTGAGAGGTAATTTGTGCTCCCTCTGAACCACATAACCACTAACCTCTGCTTTGCTCCTCAAAGCTTTGCATGCATCCTCAACCTCGAGAGCATACAGGTTCTTAACTCTTATGTTGATTTATTTCACCCGTCCCATGGTGATGTGTCTAAGGAACACCTTTCCTTTTCTAAATATGACATCATAACCATGGTCTTCCAATATAGCTATGGAAACAAGATTCTTATTTAGCCCTGGAGCAAAAAAAACATCTGTCAGTCTGAGAGGGGATCCAGAATCGCTCTGAAAGGTAATTGTACCTATGTGGGTTGTGTTATACTTCTCGTCATCTCCAAACTCTATGTTATGTTGGAGGTCCTTCTCCTCCAAGTCATTGGAGAGATATCTATTCCCTATCATATGGAATGAGGCACTGCTGTCTAGATACCACATGCATCCCATTACAGTGTTGGACATACATGGAATGAGAGTAAAATCAAGCTCGAACTGTGAATCTAGTGCTTCACCCACTGCAATTGCAGGCTCCTTCTTGCTTGCCTTCTTCTCTGGACAATTTGAGGCATAGTGCTTGTGCTCGTGATAGTGAAAACACTTGACCTTGGACAAGTCTCTCTTTCCCTCTTCGCCTTGGGACTTCTTTCCTTTGGCTTTCTTTCATTTTCCAACCAATGCAAAATATTCTTCTTTGTCTTTTCCAGATTTCTTGTCTCTGGTGCTCCACCTTATCTCTTCTATTACCAAGTCGAACCACAAAAACTCCTAGTCTGGTAACTTCGCCCTCACATTCATAGAGTCCTGGTAACTATGCCAACTCTTGGGAAGGCCTAGAAGTGATAGGCTTACGAAATAATCATGGGCTACTATCACACCAACACGTCCAAGCTCATCTCGACATTGAGTGAACTTTGTCAAGTATGTTGGTAATGTCTCGCCCTCCTCCATATTGATCTTTCTGAGCTTGCCTTTCAGCGCCAACTTCTTGTGGTCACTGTTATTTTGAAAAAAATCTGTCAAGGCCTTCCACATAGCATATGGAGTCCCCTTCCCATGGATACTTGAGACAATATGATCTCAAACTCCCTCTAACAATATCCTTCTCGCCTTTGTTACCTTCTTCTACCATGGATCAAGAAGTTGGGAATCTGTTGTTGCAGACTTGGGAATATCAGTATCTATGAATTCCTTCAACTCGTTTTTCTCCAACACTGCCTTCATCCTATCCTTTCGTGCTATATAATTCAAATTTCCCTCAAGAGAATATTTGAGTCTCAAGCCATTAAAAGACATCTTGATCTGTTGTTGGATCTTGAAGAATAAAATCTGCAAATTTGTACCTGTTAAAAAAAAAACTCAATTTCTTATCTTCTATTGTGATTCCTGGCACTCTAATACCATGTAGAAAACCTACCCACGGGATTCAATCTTATCTTACATGTACTAAAACAAGATATTGAATCCTTCCTACAATTTACGGAAACAAAACATGATCGCACAATCACATATAAGCAAGAGAAAGAAATTATCAATCGTAAAACATAAGATATATCTGGGGAAAGCAACTGATCAAAACCCTCTATATTTATATTTCATATGGTCAAGATCATGAAACAATACAATGTTATTCCTCACACTGAGAAACCTTTGCACTCTGCTGATTGTCTCACTTTGATCCTACTCGAAATTGGCTTGCAATCTAAGCAAAATCGGTTAAGTATTTAATCTTTTGCTTGCCTCTACCTAGCCTACCTTGCTTACGCATTATTGGGCTAATTGAGCCCCTATTAATTAGGAAAATCCCAATTAATTATTGTACCATCCTTCAGGGCCTTCCCGATGACCTCATGCATGCCTGTACAATTTTCCAATAATACAACTGATAGATCTCTTCCCTTTAACCTCAATCTCAACTGGAACTTCATTAGATTTGACATGAAAAAACTATTTATAGTGAATTATCAGTTAACTGATTGATCACTACTGATGAATTAAATCATATTTAACTCACTGGACCTATCTCTAGCTCATCTCTTAGTTAGAACTAGTTAAACTGATTTTAACTCAGTTAATTAAGTTAACTAATTACAACTCACAAATAACTATATATGGACCCCCTAAAAATAGAAATTCCCTTTACATGTATCCTCTTAGACCTATAACTCAAATTTCCTAAGCTAACTAAGTCTTCTTGACTTAGTTAACTAATACAAGTTGTCGTGAGATGAAATTCCAAATTTTATTTCAATTTAATTAAGAGGAAATAAAATCAAAAGGCTCATATGGTAGCCATTTATGGGTGTCATTTTCTGGATTTCATTTGTGGATGCCAATTTCACTATATCTTGTCGCAAATTTCAACACAATGATCAATGGGATTATTTGGGTCATTACCCAGAGGATATGGAAACTTGAGTTCCCCATGAACATGAAATTATACATGTGTCAGACACACCTCTAGTTGTTTTTGTAACAACCCTGGTGAAAAATCCATGTAATAAAAGTTTAAAAAAGGAAAAATAATAACTAATGTCATGGGACATGTATTCTAAGCTAAATGATGGGAAAAAACATCATAGTGTGGGTGTTCATATGGTTTAAGATGGCTATGGAAATAGGAAAAGGAAATGGCTAAGGCTTTGGAAAGGTAAAGTGGCATTTATTTATGAAAATATTGGAAAATAGGAGAAAATGGAGGTGAAAGGTCACAAGATGCATGTGAGGAGGAAAATGAAGGCAAATAATGGAAAACGAAGAAAATTGAGGCCTAGTTAATAAAAAGGCTTCTAAGGATCAGTTCATGGCTTTTGTCAGTGTAACCTTTTGTCAGTTCACTTTTGGGGCTCTCATGCTATCCTCTCTCTCTCTCTCTCATACTCTTGGACACTTAGATTTTCTTGGAGCACTCTTGGAGAGTGTGGCATACTTGGAGTTTTGGAGCAAGAAGGAAAAGGAAGAGAAGGAAAGCACAAGAGGACATCGTTAAACAGCTACAACGAGTTTTGTTTGCAGGTACCGAGTTGCATGTATGTTTTCCTCACTATTTTTGCCATGCATGGCATATGCAGGTGGTTTCTTGGTCATGATCTGTCATTGACATGGGGGATTGTCTAGATTGACAATGGATTTTCCTAGCCTTTCCATTTCCTGGATAGCCATGGTGTTGTGGGTTCAATTCAGTTTTTGTTTTTTCTGGTTGCTTCTCATGTGCCTTTGGTTATGGTTTGAGTTATTAGTTCATGGAAGCCTTGGTTGGACAAATGCTCTGGAATCCTTGTAATAGCTTGGGTTGAGTTACTAGTCCTGGAAGCCTTGGTTGGACAAATGCTCTGGAAGCCCTTGGTTGGTTGAGTTACTAATCTTGGAAGACATGGTTGGAAAAACGCTCTAGAAGTCCAGCGACAATTGTGGGTTAAGTTATTATGCCTGGAAGCCCTGGTTAGAACAAACATTCTAGAGCCCTAGATAGCTTGGGTGGAGACCAATCTGGTGACAGTTGTGATGCCCGACCGTGAAGTGGAATCACTAGTTGAGAGTTTAGGCGGTTTGGCCTATGGAAGCCCTGGTTTTGTTTTGATTGATGACTTTTATGAGATCCCACATTCATGCTTGGAATATGGCACGGGGGTGACTCGTTGAAGAGAGATTTGGCTCAATGCTATAGGGTAAAATGCTTGGGTTGTTGGTTATCGAATATCCCTCTCAGGGCTTTCCGGTGCTCGAGGCAGACAGTAAGATTAGTTGTATAGTTCAAAAAGAAGGCACATACATGTTCATATTAGCTTAAAACAACTTGATAGAACGAGATAGAAGATTGCCTCTTTAATGATCTTGGAGTCCCTTGGAGAGCACTAGGCAGCGAAGCAGGAGTTCTCCTTCACCAGCTCCAAATCTTGGCCCTGCAATCAATTAAAGCACCCGTGTAATCTCTACCATAACATATATTTCCTATCAATTAAGCCAATATATAATAAACACTTAAACTATGCACATCTAAGCCATTCATCTCATGCTATATAAGTGATTAAATAACAATGACAATATCAACACATAGAATGGACAAAACAAATACAGTTCTATTGATTTATAAAAAAGGAGGATTACAACCGTCGGTTGTACCAAGCCCTCCTCAGCCTTCCAATCTCTCTATCTCTCAAAGTGGTGATTTATTGATCAACAAGTTCTCAATGAACCTCTTTGACCTTTGACCTTCCCACTAGAACAATGATCTCTACTTCACAAGTATGCAAAAAACTTTGACAATCCTTCGACCTTGAACCAAGAGCCTTCAACTCCATTTTATAGGAGATGGAGAGAGCAATCATTACTCTTCTCTTTCCACCAATTTTGAATAGAAAAAACCAAGATGTTTCCTCAACCTCCATGCTTTTTCCTTCTTTGAGAGTTCAGTTTTTTATGGCAAGGCCTAATAAGAGTTGGTGCTTTGCAGTTTCGTTTTTGTACTAACTCTCTTGTGAGAAAAAGATGGAGATTCAAATCATTCTCCACGGGCTTTTCCTGTTTCAAACTTAAAACACGGGTAACACTGCCTTCTAGTGTAAACAGAGCATTTCCCTAGCCACTAACGCGGCCCATTCACTGATCAACTGCATTATAACACTCTTGTGTTGTTATAGTGAGGCGTTACCTTGGCAGAAATAGGTTTAGTTTAGGTCTTTGTATTCCTTCCATATTTATCTTCTCCTCTGAGCTGATGAGGAGGTATTTTGACCTGTAACAGATGCCCCCTAAAGTGTGAGGTTAGAGACGAAGACGATGGCCGAAATACTTTACAATGTGTGTAGTAGATATAAAGAGATTGAAAGACTGAGGAAAACCTAAAACAACAACATATGTCAGAAAAATATAGTATCTGCCTTGAGTCGGACATTCCCATGCTCAGTAGCTTAAACAACATGATTTCTCTAGAATAGAGATATGAAGAATCTGTCCACCGATAAGCATAATGTGGAAGTGTCTGTCATAACAGGATCAGGCTGAAGAAGCTGTTTCCATAAATAATATCGCAACTTGGGGAAGGGAACACAACTTTAATGATGTAACCTTTGCCCCAAGGTCTTGACTGCCAATTCACTTAAACTGCATATTTCTTAACATGTGAATGAAGGAGTTGTCATCGAACATGTGAGAAATCGTCTGATTACCAGTCGATGATGGAAACTGTTAACAGATGCGAAGGTGGCCACCGATAATGATGATGGTCCCTAAGATGCATAGTACAATCTAGCGAGTGTGAATAAAATGAGTTGAAGTCGAACACTCGTAGAATCATTCGACCAGAAGCCAATGATGAAGACTCCTGATCAAACACAAGAATACCTGCCACTGATGTCTGCAAGTATCCGGGTACTGATGGGTTTCTGGATCAACTTCCTAAATAAGATGTTGAAGTCTATAGGAAGAGATCTATTGAAAGGTAGGCACTGAGGCATCCTACATCAGTCAACATGAAATGGAAACCAACTGATTTTGTTTATGATTGAAATAATGAAGATTAAATGGGGACATCAGACGACAAATAATTTATGGCATAATGAGCAGTTTGGTTGATAAGAGGAGCAGTAGATAGTGAGATCTGCTTGAACAACAGAAGGCACTGTAACAGGGTAGTAGGCAGCTGAGACTTAATGAACACCAAAGAGTGTGTTAGGATTTTACCAGTGTAGGGACACTGGGAGATGAAGGCTAATACTCATAGATGGTAGGGTTCGGCTAACTACGAAAGAGTTTTCTTGGAAGTGCCACGTTCAAGATTTTTGCTGCCAAATCGACCTTTCTGAAATGTACCAGAGGTAGTATCCATTTTGTCCAAATTTTTCCCCGTTTGATTAAGTTTAACGAGTCCAGACGAGTAAACTCGGCGAATTTTTCATGTTTAGAGAGTCTGAAAAATATCATAAAATACAACTCCGTGCCCCGTCTGATTAGGTTTAATGAGTCAAGACGAGTAAACTCGGTGAATTTTTCATGTTTAGAGAGTCTGAAAAATATCATAAAAGACAACTCCGTGCCTCGTCTGATTAGGTTTAACGAGTCCAGACGAGTAAACTCGGTGAATTTTTCATGTTTAGAGAGTCTGAAAAATATCATAAAAGACAACTCCATTGGGTACCTTTGTCATGTCTTGATAACCGGGCATGGAAAAGGGAGAATAGTAAGCCCGAAATAGTTCATTTCCGTGAGTTAGTCCATCGAAGCCAGAAAAAGTGAGAAATCTATGTTCGATGCACGTCTACCTCTTTTTGTTATGAATACGAGGAGACGGAGTAAACTCAGTATTCCTTGTGAAATTTTAACGAGTCCAACAAAGAAAAACTCGGTGCCCTCCGTGAAATTTTAACGAGTCACGCAGAGAAAACTCAGTTACTTTTTCAGTTGAAAGAGCTTTGAAAAAGAGGAAAAGAATGGCTCCTTACTCTCTGTCGTGGTACTTTAGCGAGCCCGACAAAGTCGACTCGGGGTTTTTTCAATTTTATGAGTGAGAAAAAGGTCCCTAAAAAGAAAGCTTAGTGCTTCTTCATATCAGTTTTAACAAGTCTGAAGAAGAGGACTCTAGGTTTTTTGGATTAACGAGCAAGAAAAAGACCATAAAAAGAATGCTCGATATCAACTTCATATAATTTTAACGAGTCCGAAGAAGGGAACTTGAGGTTTTTCAGATTAACAAGCAAGAAAAATACCGTAAAAATAATGCTCGTTGCTTCTTCGTGTAAGTTTAATGAGCCCGAAGAAGAGGACTCGAGGTTTTTCAAATTAACGAGCAAGAAAAATACCGTAAAAAGAATGCTCAGAATTTCTTGATCTCTTTCTCGTCAATAGAAGGATCTATGTCGGGAATTTTCTTGTAAGACCAAGCAAGCACATCGTGGAATTCCTTGAAAAGGGATGTGAAGCGCGTAATTTCCTCTGGATTGCAATCTGCTCCAATATGAATATTTTCCACGATACCCGTTTTGATCGAGATATCAATGAACATTGTTTTAGAAATATTACACATGTTCCCTTCTGAATCGATAGTTTGAACAGTTGTGTAGGCGGAGCGAACCATCTCAGGTGGGTGAAAGGATGGGATTTCAGTTTTTATCACGTCTGAGTCGATCATCGAAGCGCGATGGTGAAACACTCCCCATGGTCGTTCTTCTAGAGACATGATCTCTCGAATAGCTTCGTCTGTAGGCAAGAATTCATTGAGGAGATCCTTAGAGACAACTGTGATGGGTGGGAGGTTTGTACCTTTGGTCGACACCATAATAGTGGAGGGTTCAGATGTGATTTGGATGGCTTGGTAAGCCAACTCGGCCGGTGAGAGCGGCATCTGATCTCCGTAGGAATCAATGTCTGAAGGTGCCAGGATGATCCATGGGTCGATAGAGCCATCCAAAGTGGTGGATATCATTGCAACCGTATTTGGGATCTCTGGTGGTGGGAGAGGAAAACAACCCAGTAGGGAAGGTGCCTTCAGAAGACTGGTACCAATACTAATGTAAGAGTCAGAACAACCACCTATTAGGGGTACAGTGCTACTTGGTAACTTGGAATAATCAAGGGTGCAGAAGGATAACTGATCCATTGTGACTATTTTCCCATCCAATGGAAATAGGATGAGTCGGAAGACCGAAGAAACAATGGCAGTCATGGCATAAGACCAACTAAGACTGAGCAATAGATTATAGTCGAGATAGCGATCTACGACTTCAATGTCCACGGTTACCGTTTTCCCACTCAGAGTGATGGGAAAGCTAGCAAGGTGTCCTTTTGGGAGGAACTTGTGGCCATCAAAACATTTGAGGGAATTCGACGACGGTGTTAAGGTAGGAGAACCTAAAGCGAGCCAACAAGCTTGTGACATAACGCAGGTTGAAGCACCTTCGTCTATGACAGTGCGATGGATTGGTCTCCCTTTCGACACAACCTGCACCTGGAATGCGAGTTGGTGTGAGAGGCGAGGTTTAGATTTTTCCATATCAAAGATGGCTAGCATGGAATCCTGGGGGTCTATTCCACCAATGGCCGAAAGCAAGGCTTTCCTTTGTGCTAGACAAGTTTGCAATACTTCAAGAGCAGACATAGTTGACAGTGCCTGCGCCAAATCTTCTACAATATTGTAGTTTTGGGCTGCACGTGCAGAGGTGTTATGAGTCGTGCGTCGAAGTGTCCCTTTGGGGGGACGAATCATGGGGTCAGCAGTGGGCCATTCAATATGCAAATCAGTGGGCGGCGGTGGATTTGACTGTTGATGGGGTTGTGGCAGATTTTCAACCATGTGTTGATGTTGCTGCTGTTGATTAGGGAACAGATTATGAAGAACGACAGATGTTCGCCCACAATCCTTTTTTGCAATAAAATCGGTGCATTCCTACAGCCGAGGACATTTGTATGTCAAGTGGTCCTCTGCACATATCTTGCAAGGAAATTTCATGGGTTTATCCTTCCCTTTGTCATTTTTGGCAGCATTTTTCTGATTAGAGTTATTCTGATTGTCCGACTGCTCTTCCGAAGAAGATGTCTTTTTCTTGTTCTTCTTATTTTTCCCACTAGGTTTTTGTGAAGTTTGCACAGAATTTACCTCAGTGGTAGGAAGAGTAGTCGTTTGGTGAGGGGCGGTGGCAGTCGAAGATGGCTGGGAGGTTTGCCCCCGAGACTGTTTTGTGGCTACACCAGAGATTGTGCCAACGAGACCGTCAGCATGAGCTCCGGTTTTCTGAGTAGCCGGAGGATTTGGGTTACCAGGGGCATTGGGGAGAAAATCATATAGCGTGCCAGATTGTGAATAGATTAAATCCAAATGTTGGGCACGATGAATGCATTGATCTTCTGTAACCACACCGGAAAGGCCAATGTCTTTAGAGATGTGGGATAAGAGAGACTTACAAAACCAATTAGCTAAGAGATGATCTGGGATTGGTGCTTTGACTAGCCTCCTCCTACGTCTCCATTCATTAATGTGATCGGAGATATGGGTGGAGGTGTCTTGGCACAGCGAGGTTAACAATTCCGTTCCGGTTTCAAATATGATTGGTAATTGGAAGTTCTTTAGAAACTCCGTCGCTAAAGCGCCAAAAGTGTTGACGACGGCGCGTGGAAATTCAATATACCACTTGGCATCATTTCCTGTAAGGGTGCAGGGAAACAGTCGAAGCCGGACACTATCATCCACTATGGAATTGGATATAGACCATAGATGAAAAGTAGTGATGTGTGCGACTGGGTCGTCCCCTTGTTTCCCATCAAACTTTGGGATGTCAGAAGGAATCTTGTGCGGTACTAGAGGCCAGAGCGGGTTGCGATTGATGGGATCATTAGTCATTTTATGGATATCGGGGATGTCTAGAGCTGCAAAAAATGGCAATTGTGGATTTTCCCCCGAATCTAACCAAGGAAGTATGGGCTGACTATTTAGACCATAGGGTCCACCCATCAATGTGTTACCAGGAGGATAAGTAGGACTTTGATAAAAATTTCCTATAGGTGGAGGGGTAGGGACATATGGTTGTTGTCCATAGGGCATATTGTATTGTGGGGCGAACGGTTGGTTGCCCCCAGTATAAAAATGCCCTCCCATTCCAGATGGAGGTTGGGGTGGGTTAGTCCATATGGATGCAATAGAGTTTCCCAGAGGCATGCTACTACTTGCATAGTTGGGCAACGGCATAGACCTTACACATATATTTGAACCACTTAAGGGAACAGTATTAACAATAGGTTGTCCCGTTTGTCCTAAGGATTGCAGGGGAAGTGAAATGTTCCCTGCTACCTGCGTGCTGGTGACACTGCCCCCTGGTATAATGGCCAAGGGTTTTGAGCTCAGCAAAGGGTTCCAACCGAAAGGGTTGCTAAAAGGAACCGAAGTAGTCACACTCGTGGGAGGAGCAACCGTGGGTCCCAATGTGGTCACGGTAGGAGTAGATCCCGAAGGATTCGACGAGCCACTGACAGTTGTGATGACCATAGGGTTGGGATTAGGTATATGTTGACTACTGGGGTTACCTAGTGATGGCATAGAACTGACAACCAGCGGGGAGGATGGTGGCGAACCTGGGATGGTTGCCATTGGCATCGACCCTGTGGATGTTGGTGGTGAGATGGATGTTTGTGCGGCTGAAGACATATCTTGGCATGGTGGAATCTGAACTATCACAGGCCCCAACGGATCAGTGAGTGGAGGATTGTAATGAGGTACAACCGCCTCCATGAAAGGGTCCTCCGGAAATTCCGTATGATACGAAGCTATGTGTAAATCAATGTTTGTCAGCGGAGACTGCTCTTCCGTAGAAGGCACGAGTTCACCAAGGTTTAGTTTTTCCTTAAGAGGCAGAGGAGGTAGACCTTGCTGTCGTCGAGACAGACGGCGTGGGTCGGACGATGTAATGGTGACCTGTTTATTTTTAACAACTTTTAATAAATTGTGATGTATTATAAAGTCTCAATGACAGTAACCACACACCTAAAAAAGAAAAAGGACTCTCTAAAATCAATCAGCAAGCAGCCATAATAGGGTGCCCTGTCTGAGTACTACCATTTTCTGGTGATGAAATCCAGTATCACAATAGTATACAGAGAGGGTTGGTCGAAAGTACAGTTACGGTCACTCTAGAGCTTCGCCCGAACCTCAGAAGATAGGTGTAAGCACTCTCGCGAAGACGAGTACCCTCCTAAAGACTGAAGACATAGTGGGTATGTTTGTTTCAGGTACCAGGAAAGCCCGTCCCAGTCACCTTATGTAAGTCCCTAAAAAGTATGGCCACTAAAGATACCTCAAATCATAGACATCATCAAGGGGGGTCCACGGTCAAGGACAACATGCTATATGGGCAGAATACCTAGATCCCCGATCTAGTTTCGACATTCCTGAAGGGAACCCCAATATATAACACACCCACCGGATGCAGTCGAAGGTGGGCTACCTTCTTGTGCACCCAAGTGTTGTCTCGCACTGAGCTCCGGTAAAGGAACGGTCCCGATAATATGAGTGCAGTAGGATTTCGCTCGTTAATGACTCTAGTTTCAAGTTTTGAGATCTTGGGTGATTTTCTCATTTTTCCTAACCCAATATTGTAGCCTGGACTACTGTTGGTGTGAGCTCAAAAAGAGTAAAGTGATTGATTTTATTATCGCTTGATTCTTAGTGTACTTGATTATTAGTCTTGCGAAGGGGGAGTGGATGTATGAAATGTAATGAGACTCTGACTCAAGAAACCATGCAAAATATGCTCTAAATATTCAATTCGATGAAGAGTATTTCTACAAGGAGAGGTTTCTTTTCAACATCCATGCACTAACATTCAAATAACATAGTTCAACTTTAAAGATTTAGACTTTTATCTACCTCTTCTTAACAGTCTATGAACTGAAATTTTCAAAATGAACTCAACTAGATGCAGAAAAACTAAAAATAAATAAATTATTCTCTAAAAATTAAATGCTTTCGACACTAACTTTTCAAACAAGAGCAAACAAACATAAATGCCAGCTTAGTAAACAAGCACAGGGATTCATTCAAGGAGAGATACTGATGGCCAAAAAAATCCGCAACCAAAACACAATCATAGCAATGAACAACAAATTTTGGCTAAGTAACGCACTGTCTCTGAATAAAGACAACGTTAATCTAGAGACTAATGCACTGTATTTAAGCAGAGCCAGCGTTATAATGCACTGTATTTAAGCAGAGCCAACATTATAATGCACTGGAAAACCCACATAGGTAGCGTTATCCAGGGAAAAGTTCTTCAGATGGTCAAACAGAAACAGGATTGAACTCTGCGAGCTTTTAAAATGTTTACTGAGCATAAATACTGGTCGGAAGGGTCTGTTAACAGAGGAAAGAAGAGAGGAGGAAAGAAATAGTCTGAAAACTATGGGGAAGCTCCCTAGTGGAGTCGCCAATTCTGCTATAGGGTAAAATTCTTGGGTTGTTGGTTATCAAATATCCCTCTCAGGGCTTTCCGGTGCCCGAGGCAGACAGTAAGATTAGCTGTATAGTTCAAAAAGAAGGCACATACATGTTCATGTTAGCTTAAAACAACTTGATAGAACAAGATAGAAGATTACCTCTTTAATGATCTTGGAGTCCCTTGGAGAGCACTAGGCAGCGAAGCAAGAGTTCTCCTTCACCAGCTCCAAATCTTGGCCCTGCAATCAATTAAAGCACCCGTGTAATCTCTACCATAACATATATTTCCTATCAATTAAGCCAATATATAATAAACACTTAAACTATGCACATCTAAGCCATTCATCTCATGTTATATAAGTGATTAAATAATAATGACAATATCAACGCATAGAATGGAAAAAACAGATACAATTCTATTGATTTATAAAAAAGGAGGATTATAACCGTCGGTTGTACCAAGCCCTCCTCAGCCTTCCAATCTCTCTATCTCTCAAAGTGGTGATGTCTTGATCAACAAGTTCTCAATGAACCTCTTTGACATTTGACCTTCACACTACAACAATGATCTCTACTTCACAAGTATGCAAAAAACTTTGACAATCCTTCGACCTTGAACCAAGAGCCTTCAACTCCATTTTATAGGAGATGGAGAAAGCAATCATTGCCCTTCTCTTTCGACCAGTTTTGAATAGAAAAAACCAAGATGTTTCCTCAAGCTCCATGCTTTTGCCTTCTTTGAGAGTTCAGTTGTTTATGGCAAGGCCCAATAAGAGTTGGTGCTTTGCAGTTTCCTTTTTGTACTGACTCTCTTGTGAGAAAAAGCTGGAGATTCAAATCATTCTCCACGGGTTTTTCCCGTTTCAAACTTAAAACACGGGTAACGTTACCCTCTAGTGTAAACAAAGCATTGCGCTAGCCACTAACGCGGCCCATTCACTGATCAACTGCGTTATAACGCTCTTGTGTTGTTATAGTGAGGCGTTACCTTGGCAGAAATAGGTTTAGTTTAGGTCTTTGTATTCCTTCCATATTTATCTTCTCCTCTGAGCTAATGAGGAGGTATTTTGACCTGTAACACTCAACCATGTCTATGGTAGAGTAGTGATGAGCTCCATCATTAGACATATTTTGTAACGACCCATTCCCAAGTTATAACCAAAATAATATCAACGAGTATACGACATATGCATATGATAGCTACACATGCATATATCGCATACCCCGCACTAGTATACATACTTGCTAGTATTAAGGCTACCTAAGTTAGAGTAACGAATTGAATATTACAATATATTTTATCTCACCGAGATATAACGAAATATCAGCAAGATACCTAACACGTATACCGCTCTATATGCGTATGCATGGGAGAGCGTTATTCAAGAAAATCAAAATATAATTTAGTATAAATTATATGTGATTGGACCAATAAAATAATAATATAATTTAATTAATTATAAAGATAATTTAATTAAGTTTATATATATATACAATTAATCTTAAAATAATTAATCAAAGTTAATATCTCCATAAATGCCTAGAAATATCTACATAAATGCCTATCATATCTAAATAAATGAATACAATATCTCCATAAATGCATATAATATCTCCATAAATGAGTAAAATATCTCCATAAATGCCTATAATATCCACATAAATGCCAAAAATATCTAAATGAATGTGAGGAGGTGGAGGAAAGTTATATAAGGAGTGGAATGTGAAGGAGAGGAGGAGGCCTTGCTTTGCAAAATTCTGCATTATTGTGAAGAGGAAATATTGAGGGATTTGAACTGTTCTGAAGGGGAGACTAATTGTTCTTGGAATTATGGGCACGGGGGCAGAAGAGGCATCTTCTGGGTCTAGGATTGTTTCCTAGATTGGCTGGGAGGAATCGATTGTTTCGGTAACTTGTCCGCTGCATTCACAAGAGGAACCACAGCTCAAGAAATCATCAGTTTTGTTCCAGGTATTTTTCTATGTATAGAATAGTTTCTTATGTAAGTTTAAATTTACTGCCGGTTCCATTTATTTACATTTATCCTTAAATTATATGTATAGAATAAATTCATGTTAAACTGATGGTCAAAGGGTCTCTACACATGGTATCGGAGCCACTTAGAAACCTTCGGGACCTTATAGGCCCATTAAATTTCGTTTCTAAGCTTCTGCATATTTAAACCAGTCTTTGGTTGTTTCCATTTCTAAAGAGGCTCTACATGTCAACATACTACAACATACAATACTATTATCAATAATATGCCAAAATATCATAATTGACTTGAACTGCAAGGATGCCATTCCAAAACTTCTGCTGACTATATGTATGTATATATGGTGATGCCAATATTGATCTGACTACAAATATTATGCCAAACCAATTTTTGCATAAGTAATAATATAGGTATCTTGTCCTCATTTGAACTGAATGTTACTAATGGTGGATTGAGACTTCAACTTTCACATGAGTGAAATTTTAAAGCAAGCCTAGGACCTGTTCAAGAGTCAAGAACTTGAATTCTTTAAGGATGTCACTTTTTACTTGGATTGTGATGGTTAGTATTCTCCTTATGCTGATGGGCCACCTGTAGTTTTTCTCTTTGCGAATCTTGGCCCACAACTTGGGATTTTAGCAAACACGTGAAATATTTCTCAAGCAGAATTAATTCTCTTTCAATAGATGAGAACTAGATGTTTCTCTCAAGGTGTCACAATTTGTCTGATAAAGAAGTTGCTTTAGGCCTTCTTACAGATATACATATTCTTGAGTATGTTCCTTTGAATAGGGCTTCTTTAATCAGTGAAGTAGGACTTTCACAATGTACTTATATGCACAGAGATCAGCCTTGGATCTCTTATATATACACAAAACCTTGTAAATTCATACCACAAAGATAATGCCTTCTAGGTTTGTTCATTTTCTTCAAGTAAACTCTTAGCTGGTTCACAAAACACACAGATATTTCTGAAGATGGTCAAATTCTTTGACACTTAAGACTCAGATTTCTTATGTGCACAGATCAGACCTTGATGATAACTCACTTTATAAGGACTATCTCTGGTCCACAACCCATGATTCTAAAATTGGCCATGAAAGAAAGGAATTAGACCACCAAAATAAGTACAAAACAGGAGATACGAACTTCTGGGTTGGGATTTCAGCATATACAGAGAGATCATGCCCAGAATTTGATTCTTAAGGCCTCAAGGAGCTCGGTCCTGAGAATTTTTGAAAAGTTGAAGCCTAGAATGGAGACTTGAGAACACGTTTCTTGTATCTCTTTTATGACTTTTCAATTTCCTCTTGTTTTGGCAGTCGACCGTAAAATCTGTGCGAGTAGCACCATACCCAGACCAACTAAGTTTTGTTCTTCAATACTCTCTACCTTCGTCCTTTAGTTTTTCCATATTTTCCAGTAACTGCTGAAACTTTTCTCGATCAGAAAACAACTGCAAGTAACTTTACTTCAGCCAGCTTGCTGCTCTTCATCATCTGTGTGTACATTGGTTGTGAATACGTTGAAATTCTTGTGAAATTCGTTGAAGCAACGCATTAAATATCTGACATTGTGCACTGTGTGTAACATTGAACACATTGAAATTATTATGAAATTCATTGAGCTTCATATACATCTCCGTTAGGGGTGTAATGGAGGATGATGGACAAAAGAAATGAGGTAACTAAACCCTGACAATTTTGTGTGGCTTTTCATCACTGTGCCTACATCGTTGCTTCTTGTTTGAGGCTTGGGATTCTTGTTGAAATCGAGTTTTGAAAACTATTAGAACAGTAGTCTCTAACGCTGGTCAAAACAAAAAAACTGATGTTGTGAATGAAGCATTGGTATCTACGTTGAAGCCCCTGTATTGTGTTGGTGTCTTTATGAATTTTGTATTCGATATGCATTGTGTGCACCCAGCTGGAGAAATTCGTGTAACGTAGGAAAATCGACTTAATGGAAAATCATGTCGTGCCTCGGAATATTTGGTATGGCAAATTTTAGGTCGGGATTCGAACCCTGAACGTGGAGCAACGCTGACGTCAGGCTCCCCAAACTTCCATCCACTATGTATTTCCTCTGTCGCTTGTCCGTTGTTTTTAAGCTAACTCCCATAATTATCAATCTGGATTGTGGGATAACTTGAAACCTCATTTCGTGCAAACATTAATGAGAATGGGCATAAAGAATAGCAGATGTAGGCATAGCCATGGTACCGGTGGGCAGATAAAGTTCGAGCAGAATGATTTCTACCTAATAATGGGTACATTGAGTTATAATCTCCAATTAACCGTAACAATACGTAAGAGTAACAGTATTTTGGGTTTCAAAATGATAGATTGTTTAAATATATGATTAACATCCAACGCCATTATCGGTATGTAGGCTAAAATTCCAACATGCCTGAAAATGTAATATTGCATGTCCATTAGATAAATTCTCGGTTTAATACCGCTTTTCTTCTCCTTAAATCGTTTTCCCAACGGCGTCCATCAACCAATAAAGTAGCGAGGAACACCGGTGGTATAGTACCACAGATATTTTTCCCCTCGGTATTACTGTTAAGAAGAAAGCGTGTTTTAGTATGAGGGAAGGGATGACGAATCTACTGAGAATTATGATCGTCTTCGCTTCCACTACACAGTGAGCTTCGCAGCCAGCGCAAGGGAGCTTCTCGGTGCCCGATGGCACATATCAGGTTCCGTTGAAATCCCAAAATCAACACATAGCCCAGCTCCCTCAATTCATCATTAATCCAAATCAAGAGAGGATCCCAAGAGGGGCATACTTTATGCACAACGCCCACCGCCCACCGACTCTATATATTTATAATTTTACCAAACTTTATAAATTTATTTATATTTTTTTTCGTAATGTAAAAGTGTAAACTCTATAGTCTTGTAATAAAATTTTATATAAATGTATGTTACATAAAATAGAAACAACATAAATTTATTTTATTATAATAATAGAGTGTTTAAATTAAATTAGAAAGAGTAGTCAACTTAAAATAAATAAATAAATAGTGTTAAAAGTTAGGGAAGGAATTGAAGTAGAGTAAGTGTACTTATATAAATACTTAAAGTTATTTATGAACAATAACGAAAGATGTGCACCAAATTTTATTATGACACTTGAACATTTGTTACTAAGAGATGTCGTTCTATAACATCATAATAACAATTCAACGAAACGAGAATTTAAACTTAATAAATTCCAAGTATTGGTTATAGTCATAAGTAGCAGAAAGTCAATAATCCCTTCTATAACTGCATCTAGGATTGAACATTCTAGACAAAATTTACGAAACGAGACTATGATCTATGAAAAACCTTGCATTTCACTCTAGAATTAGTAAGCATAGAATATCTTGCATAGGACAAGGAGGTCGCGTGGCCACATTCCTTGACCTCGGTACCAGTAAGACCTGCCTGTAGGTAAAATAACAAAAGAACTATACCCATATGCCAGCTCAATTTGATGAAAATCATATTTACTTAGTCTAAATTTTTTTTTACCCAATTCTCATAAATTTATTATGTATTCCAGGAAAATTCACGATGATAAGAAAGTACCAAAGGCGGAAATGCCAGCGAGATGCATCACCATATCTAACACCTCCACCATCATCGTTGCTAACACCGTCACCATCGCCACCACCTAGATCGTCATTAGCACCAGTTGCACCAGCAACCGGTCTAACTACTGTAATGCGCTCATTAGAAGCCATTTTGGAAACATTAAAAAGGTCGCAGTTGACCAGTAGCAAAGAGGAATGAACTCATCTAGAGGAAATACATTCAGAAAAGCCTAAAGATTATGATTATAAACCACAGAGAGAAGATATTTCCCGGGAATTGCAAAAGATTAAACTCCCGGAATTCTCAGGAGGAAAAGTTAGAGAACATGCCGAAGCATGGTTAGAAGGGATTATAAGATGCTTCGCACTAAAATAATATTCTTCTACCTCTAAAACAAAGATCGCTATATTCCAACTCAAGGGGAATGCTCTAATTTGGTGGGGAAATCTAAAAAAACAACTACATATCACATCAGACATCGTTCCTTGGGATTTGTTTGTAGACCAATTCTGTGCAAAATACTTACCACCTTTATTTCAAGAGCAGCAAGAAGGAAAATTCCATACTCTAATCCAAGGCAATAATATCGTGGAAGAATACAAGATAAAGTTTATGGAACTTGTAAAATATGTCCCTTATCTAGACATGAATGAACGCCAAGCCGAGTGTTTCATATATGGGTTAAACCCTCGAATCAAGGCCATGGTAAGAATGTGGAAGCTATCAGTGGTAGCAGAGGTGGTTGAATGTGCACGATATGCATAATAAAATCTAAGGATTAAAAGGGATTTCAGGCCAGCAGAACCATCACAGCAGGGATTTACAGGAAAGACTCCCCGAAATTTCTTCTGAGGAAATAGCTCGAGACCACCTCCTTATGGTAACAGGTTTACCCCAAGAGGTGTAGGAGCAAGAGCTCCCATGACTATTAATACTATAGCTTTTGAACCCTCAAACATCAGTCCTTGGAGATCTCGAGGGAGTGGTAATCAGGGAAGGAATGGGAGAGGAAGTAGCACCAGGGGACAAAGTTCTTGGTCTAGAAATTCACAGTCAGACACAAGGGGGCCAACCCAGGTGGATTGTTGGGGTGTGGAGGACCTCATCTTCAGCGTGATTGTCTAGAGAACTCACAAACAGCAGGAAAATGACCATCATCAGATACCCAAGGCAATAATAGAATCCATGCCGTCGACAACAACAACCAAGCAGCACATCAATCCACTGTAGTGGAATCTTCAGGTACAATCAATGGGATAAAACTAAAAATATTATTTGACACTGGTGCTACTGATAGTTTTATTTCATCATATACATTAAATAAATGTGGGTTGGCAGCTTGCAAGAAAAGTGATTTCTGACAGCTAGAAATGGCTTCGGAAGAACTTCAACCAGTAAAATTAAGTGTTGAGGATTGCAAATTTGATTTAGGAGTCTTTTCGACCAAACTAAAAGTATATTTCACAGCCCTAGGAACTTACGACTTGGTGATAGGAATGGATTGGTTAGAGTCGCATCATGCATGGGCAGACTTTTTCGGGAAAACAATACTTTGCACGAATGATGAGGGAGAGACAATCCAAATTCAAGGTATTAAGAGGAAAGTATCCTTACATTTCATCTCAGCTATGCAAATGAAACGGTGCTTAAGGAAAGGGTTCCAGGTGTATGTAGTTCAAGAAGTAAGCAGGGAGAAAGGACCATCCTTAGAACAATATCCGATTCTATCAGAATTTTCGGATATTTTTCCAAAGGAATTACTAGGACTGCCTCCTAAAAGAGAGATAGACCTCACAATAGAATTGAAACCTGGTACAAAACCAACATCTAAAACACCTTACATAATGACTGATCCTGAACTTCAAGAATTACAAATATAGTTGAAAGAACTATTAGATATAGGGCACATTCAACCCAATGTTTCACCTTGGGGTGCTCCTGTAATCTTTGTCAAGGAGAAATATGGTTCATTACGACTGTGTGTGGACTATCGGGATTTAAATCGGGCCACGGTAAAGAATAGGTATCCAATACCTTGCATTGACGACCTTTTTGATCAAATGAAAGGAGCTGCAATATTTTCAAAGATCGATCTGTGATCAGGTTATCATCAGCTAAGGATTAATGAAAGTGATGTTTCTAAGACTGCATTCCGAACTCGTTTCGGGCATTATGAATTCATTGTGGTACCATTTGGGTTGACCAATTCTCCTTCGGTATTCATGAACCTTATGAATAGCGTTCTTCGCAAATATCTCGATCAATTTGTGCAAGTCTTCCTGGACGATATTCTCATTTACTCTAAGAATGAGAAGGAGAACGAAGAGCATCTTTGGATAATATTATCTTGCCTCAGAGAACACAAGTTGTATGGAAAATTATCCAAATGCACTTTCTTTCAAAAGGAAATTCATTACTTAGGTCATATCATATCTGGTGAAGGGATCTCTGTAGATCTTGAAAAGCTAAACACAATCAGGGAGTGGCAGATACCTAAGAATGCACATGAAGTGCATATTTTTATGGGTTTAGTAGGTTACTATCGAAGGTTTGTGGAGGGATTCTCCAAAATTGCAAAGCCGATCACAACCCTCCAGCGCAAAGGTGTTAGGTATGAATGGACTGAGGAATGTGATAAAGCATTTTCCGAACTTAAAAGATTATTGACTAGTGCACCCATTTTGCGAGTACCTGATATGGATAAATATTTTGCTGTGTGTATCGATGCATCTAAACAGGGGTTAGGTGCAGTATTAATGTAGGAAGGGGGCGTAATAGAATACGCTTCAAGGAAATTAAAACTCCATGAAGAACTTTATGCTACGCATGATTTAGAGTTAGCTGCAGTGGTTTTAGCTTTAAAGATATGGAGACACTACTTGGTAGGAAGAAACTTTGTGCTTAAAAGTGACCACCAAAGTTTACAGTATTTGTTCACCCAGAGAGACTTAAATGCTAGACAAAGACGATGGAGTGAATTCTTAAGTGAATATGATTTTGTGACTTCATATATAAAAGGGAAGGAGAATGTAGTAGCAGATGCCTTAAGTAGAAGACCTCGAATATTTTCCCTCATACCTATCAAGGTGGACTTAAGAGATCGAGTACTTGAACATCTCGTAAGAGATAGTTGGTTCTTAAAAGTAAGGTCAGGGCTTGATAGCAACCATTCAAATGAACCTAAGTTTGAACGATATGATCTGGAAGAAGACGAAATTCTATGATTTCATGGAAGGATGTATATATCAGATAATGGAGATCTCCGAAACACCATCATGAAGGAAGCCCACAGAGTAGTGTATTGTGCACATCCTGGTGTAAAGAAGATGTATGCTAACACTAAGAGACTCTTCTTTTGGATAGGCATGAAAAAATACAATGTCCATTTTGTCAGCAGGTAAAAGCTTATCATTGTCACCCAGCATTTCTCCTACAACCTCATGACATCCTTATGGCCAAATGGGAAATAATTTCTATGGATTTTATCATTGGGCTGCCCCTTACACAACAAAAGCATAATTCCATTTTGGTTGTGGTAGATAAATTAACTAAATGCGCCCATTTTATCCCGGTAAGAGATACTTACGAAGTTGCTGATGTAGCCCGGTTATTCATAAATGAAATTATTAGATTTCATGGAGTACCTAAGAAAATCATATCAGATAGAGATCCTCGATTCACATCAAGATTCTGGACTTGTATGCAATTAGCCTTAGGGATTCAGTTAAATTTGAGCATAGCTTATCATCCTGAGACTGACGGGAAAACAGAAAGGGTAAATCAAGTACTAGAAGATATGTTAAGGGTGTATGTTATGGACCAATAATCACGTTGGGAAAATTACTTACCCTTAGTGGAATTTGCATACAACAATAGTTATCACAGTTCAATCGGGATGCCTCCATTTGAAGAATTATATGGGAGACCCTGTAGAACGTCGTTGAGTTGGGACAGGTTAGAAGACCGGGTAATAGTCAGGCTAGAATTGATCCAGGAGATGGAGGAACAGGTAAAGCTGATTAGGCAGCGATTGAAAGAGGCACAGCATAGACAAAAAAGTTATGATGATGCTCACAGGATAGATAGAAACTATGTAGTAGGAGATCAGGTTTTCATCCGCATCAGACTAAATAAGAGCACCATTTGGTTTGGGAAGGGGAAAAAATTATCACCCCCGATTTATAGGGCCGTTTGAAGTCTTGGAAAAAGTTGGACCTGTCGCCTATCGTCTTGCACTGCCCCCCCACTTGTACAAATTTCATAATTTATTTCATGTATCTACCTTACGACACTATGTTGCTAACAAATCTCATGATCTTCAATGGAAGAAACTGTAGGTATCGGATGAGAGAACCATTACAGTTGAACCATTACGTATTATGGAACGTAGGGTTTGACAACTCAGGAATCGTCTTATAGATCAAGTTAAAGTCCAGTGGGACTAATATAGTCTTGGATTGACGACTTGGGAAGATGTTGAGACCTTATGCCAAAATTACCCCAACTTATGCTAAAATTTGAGAAATTGGAAACTTTATATGTATATGACTGCTCTATTTTGATACTTGAAACTTTATTTTGAAATATCACGTAAGGATGAGTTTTACTTTGCTGGTACATGGATACCCATAAAGATAGAATGTTACTTCACTCTAGTGATACAGGATATATGCTGTTTGTTTAACTTCACTAGTGCATGGATACCGATATGCAATATGTCATTTAAATTAACATTGCAAGAATATGAAATCATAGATTACGTTATAAATGAGACTATATATCAATTCATTTCATTTCGCATCTCAATATGATTGAAGGAAATCCCGGATGCGGGTGGCCAGCATGTCGGATAGGTGGCAAAGGTAGTGGGCTGGCGCGTGGGGTTCTAACACGGCCACCCTACTTTGCCTCCTCCATGCCATTAATAGCATTAACACTGCTCTGTCCGGGGCATTTACGCTGCACAATTGCCGAGACTCGCGCTCGATCCACAGAGATATGGCTTCTCCGGGACACTTCAGACCGTCTTTATTACCCTTTCGTTCCTGCTGCTCCTCGGCGGTCTCTGAGCCAAGCTCTCGGACCAACACTGGGCGCAGGTGCTCGCTTTCCTGTTGTATAAACCTCGCTCCTGGACTGCACTTCTCGCAGAGTTCCTTTTGCACTCAGAGTTTTGGCATTCGCTCTGTTTCTCTCCCTTTGGAGATCGATTCTCATCTGCCTTCGGTCCTCAGTTTTAGCACGCCTGCCCCGACCCTATCTTCGGCTTCCTGTTCCTTCAAGTTCAACACTTCACACCTGAATACCATGCCTTGTTTGTGCCATAGGATGAGAAGCAGACGAGGCTCGAGTCGTGGTGGTCCTTCTCGACACCCTCCTCCCTCCTCGCCTAGCTCCTCTTCTCCGCCATCTGATTCCATGCGGAGTCGGTATCCAGCGGTCGGAGCTCTTTGGCTGGGTGAGGGACTGCTCTGCCTATAAGAAGCCTCTCTAGTCTCCTCCCAAGTCAGCAGCACAGGGCTCAGTTCCGCTTCCCCTGCTTGCTCAACATGCTTACTATCACTGCCACCATCACCATTGATTTCAAAGAAACACCAACTGATTCGACTGCCATGCTTACCGACTCTTCTCCGGTGTAATTTTCGATCGATAGGCCCTGTTCTCCTTCTAAGGCTGGTCAGAAGCGGAATTTGGTTAAGGGCTTCTCCTCGCTGGACCCCTTCTTGGATTCTGAGGAGGGTGACTTCAAGAGAGGCTGTTCTACTGCTCCGGTTGTCGAGAAGAGGGCAAACACTACCAAACAGGATGCTCCGGGTGATAATGTTGCTGTGCAGGATGAGGATGGCCCCGACGCTTACGCTTGCCGTGTGGTCGAGTCTTCTCCTTCCACTCAAGGTAATTAATGGCCTTTCTTCTTTCAGGCTTGTTTTTGGCTGTTCGTTGTGCCAGGCTCAGCTCTGGTAATCGTATGCTGACTCAGTTTAGCTGGTTCTACTTCTACTGCTCTTTTGATTGCCGGTTTCCCCTTCGTTGGCGGCAGATTATTTTGTATAAGACCGTTCATGTCTACAATTCTGAAGCTAAATGCTGCGGGTTGATATGTTTTTTGGACTCTCCGGTCGGTTTCCCCTATGAGGGCGGCTTTTTTGTGCTAAGATGCATGTTTGTGCTTCATTATTGTAACTATCTCTCGGCACTGTGTGCTGTTATTTTGACAAATTGTCTTGGCTGCACTAGAATGCCCATCTCTCGAGCCAGAAACTCTGAGGCCTCGGCCTCCATGTAATGCATTTTTGTATGTTAATAGATTAAGCTTATTCAAAAAATAAATACAAATTTGAAGGAAAAGAAATAGAAGAGTGACTACATTTTAAATATGAAAGCAAAACATATTAGTATATAGATTGAGAATGACTAAACACAATGTATCATAGATGGAACATGTATGAACTATATAGGAGTTGTATCTAGCAAGAAATTGTATTAAATATATAGATGCATATGTTGCAGTGTGTGTAGGAGTGTTTACATTGCAGAGTGTGTACAAAGTGATTACTTTGTAGAACACATCGTTACCGAAACAATCTACATGATGACAGAATTCCAAGAACAGTTGAGACTCCATGAGATTCCATGATAGGGTGTTGACCCTGGTCCTACTAGGAGGGGTGGAGATGTTGCCCACCGTTTATCCTCCAAAACCTGGAGTCATGGGAGGATTGTGCGAGTATCCTTAAGGTCTATGAATGGATCAGTAAAACTGGTGCCATGGCATATGCCTGTAGAGGATGGATAAGATGGGAGTGGAAGATATTAGGAAGGATAGGATGATTATAGAATAGATTGGAGACTCGGTTAAGATGGGAAGTAACAATTAAATTACTAATACATACTTATTCAAACATAAAGTCAATGTTAAATTACAAGCCTTATACAATCGCCCTAATATCGAAAAACGCAATTATTAATATGATTATATAAAATCTTAACTTCGGGATGAAGTTTTCCGAAGGGAGAAAGTATGTAACAACCCATTCCCAAGTTATAAGCAAAATAATATTAGCGAGTATATGACATACGCATATGATAGATACACATGCATATATCGCATACCCCGCACTAGTATATATACCTGTTAGTATTAAGACTACCTAAGATAGAGTAATGAATTGAATATTACAATATATTTTATCTCGCTGAGATATAACGAAATATCAACAAGATACCTACCACGTATACCGCTCTATATGCGTATGTATGGGAGAGCATTATTCAAGAAAATCAAAATATAATTTAGTATAAATTAGATGTGAGTGGACCAATAAAATAATAATATAATTTAATTAAGTTAAAAACAAAAAAATAATACAATTAATCTTAAAATAATTAATCAAAGTCAATATCTCCATAAATGCCTAGAAATATCTACATAAATTCCTATCATATCTAAATAAATGAATATAATATCTCCATAAACGCATATAATATCTCCATAAATGAGTAAAATATCTCCATAAATGCCTATAATATCCACATAAATGCCAAAAATATCTAAATGGATGTGAGGAGGTGGAGGAAAGTTATATAAGGAGTGGAATGTGAAGGAGAGGAGGAGGCTTTGCTTCACAAAATTTTGCATTATTGTCAAGAATAAATATTGAGGGATTTGAACTGTTCTGAAGGGGAGACTAATTGTTCTTGGAATTCTGGGCACAGGGGCAGAAGAGGCATCTTCTGGGTCTAGGATTGTTTCCTAGATTGGCTGGGAGGAATTGATTGTTTCGGTAACCTGTCTGCTGCATTCACAAGGGGAACCACAACTCAAGAAATCATTAGTTTTGTTCCAGGTATTTTTCTATGTATAGAATAGTTTCTTATGTAAGTTTAAATTTACTACTGGTTCCATTTATTTACATTTATCCTGAAATTATATGTATAGAATAAATTCATGTTAAAATGATAATCAAAGGGTCTCTACATATTTGGAGGGGTTAATAGTCACCTTTTTGCCTTCTTAGATCTCTTTTTCTTGCATTTTTATTATTATTTGGTTTTATGATGCTAGTATAGGTGTTGATTAAGGCTAACATACTCTGAGTGCCTAATATAAGGTTGAGTGCAAAAAATCATGAATTATTAATAATTTTTATAAGGATTATTTCATAAAGACTCGGAGGAGACAATAAAGAGGAATGATAGGAAGATTTTCCACCCTCAAAAGAAGCCAAAGGATCCCCACAGATTCTCTCCAGCAATTCGAATTCCAGAGGCAGCCAAGCAACTCAAAGAGGAGTGCACCCAATCCTTGTTCAGTGGGAGTCAAGTGGATTCAATTACCATTTTCTAGGGAGCTTTTGTTAGCTTCCCTATAGAATAAATAGAGCAGAGCTAGAGCTAGGAAGAGTTAGTCTATTGTAGTCAGTAAGTCGATTCCATTTAAAACATTTGTTGTGAGCTATTGAGATTTTTGTTTTATTCAGGGATCAAACTTTCAAAGATGTATGAGTTTATTCTTTTATGAAATGAGCAGACTGATTTTGTTCAATCGATTCAAGTTTTAGAGGGCTAGGATAGTGGGTTAGGGCCCAATCCATGTGCCTCATCTTCTCTATTGTTCCTATCATTTCCTTTTTGTCATTTAACTAGTTTTTCTTCTGCCATTTAAGTTATATCTGCTTCTGATAAGTTTCATTGTTGTTTAGTTTTTATGTTGTTGTAGTTTTTAATTGCTTATGCGTAGTAAAATAGAGGAAAAACTCCAAAAACTATGGTCAAGTCTCCCCCTCTCATATTTTTCAATATATTTCGAGTAGGGCAGACCTTCCCACAGGCCAAAATTTATTTCTGTTTGAGTTTTGGGAAGAATTTGTATTACCGAGTCCAAGCGTTTCTTTCACTGTTTTATCATGCATTTCTATCCGTTTCCCGTGCATGAATCCGCATGTGTGTTTCACTTCTGAGCACTACCCTCATGCCTCCATTCCCCTCCTTTTCTTCTCATTTTAATGTTGTACCTACCTAACGCACTTAACCCCTTCAAGCCTTATTCCTTTTCTTTTCTCCGTTCACGGTTGCCTTACCCTTTTTATGCAAAACATGTGAAAAAACCATTCAAAACCACTGAAAATCCAACCTCCACCTTTGCTCCTCGAGTCTCCCGCCACTGTATGTCACACTTCGCAAATCGCAACATTTGGATTTTACCTTTAACATTTACTGCTCGTTCCTTGCAATTTTGATATTGCGAAATCATACTTCGCACCATTTACCTTTTACCTTTAACACTTACTAATCATTCTTTACGATTGCGATATTGCAAAATCGTACTTCACACTGTTTTCTTTTCTCCCTTAACCCTTACCACTGATTCCTGCGATTGCGATATTGCGAAATCGTGCCCCGCTGTCGGTCCCACCGCCACATCACCATTGCAAATCGCACTTCACATCCTTTCGCTTTTACCCTTAACACTTACCGCTCGTTCTTGCGATTGCGATATTGTGAAATCTAAAATCGCACAGTTTAACTTTTCGCATAATGCTTTATCGCTCATTCCGCCGATGCGATTACTCTGCCATGTCACTCGTTGCACTTTGCACTTCGCAGAACTTACCACATCGCAGATCACAGCCTGCAACTTTTACCGCGTCGCCAATCACACTTCTCACATTTTAGTTCATTCTTGTTAATCCTTACCTCTATTCCTTTAAACTTTCGATATTGCGATTCACGACCTGCCACGTCACTCGTCGCACTTCACACAACTTAGTTCATTCTTGTTAATCCTTACCACTATCCCTTTAAACTTTTGAAGTTGTGATTGCGACATCGCACATCGCAAATTTTGTCCTCCATCACACTCCGCCATCGCATTTTTGAGTTCTGTCCGTTCCAAAGTAATTTCTCATGCTATCATAAAGTTTTATAAGGGTTTAACCCCCTCTTTCTGCTTCCAAACCTCGTTTCATGTGTTAAACCCCCCATTAGCCTCTTTTAGCCCTTTTCTTCCCTCCAAGCTGCAAATTAAATATTTTTAATTAGAATTAAGTCATGGATAGCCTAGTTGCATGGATAGAAGCATGGTAGATAGATCATAGAATAAGTAGAGTGTATTTAGCCATTTGGCCAAGTTAAGTGTGGTTTAGGATTAGTTTCCTTTATGCTATTTGTTTTCTGTAAATTAAATTAGGTTCCTTCTTGTTATTTATTTTAAGAAATTTAATTTAGTTTCTTACAGTTATTTCCTTCCCGCACATTAAATTAGTTCCATTTCTGTCATTTCATTTTTGCAATTTATTTTAGTTTCATTGAAGTGTGACAGACTTCACTAAGAACCCCTAGAAGTAGCACTCTTTCATAAAGCAGAAGAGGATGACATGAACATAATGCATGTGCTGTGTATATAGCATTGTCACCTCAAAGTTTGTACAAACCCCGAGTTGATAAAGTAAAGTAGGGCAGCCCCTTGGAGTTGCAGCACTCTTGGTGCAATACTAGGGCTTACCAATTTTTGGCGCCTTTGCCGGGGAGGTGTCTAGTAGATGTTTTGATTTTGTTTTTAACATTGTTTTATGCTTTCCTTTATTTTCATGTCATTTGAGAAATATTGAAAAAAAATAATATAAAAAGATCTGATTTTCATGCCTCGTAGGACTAGGAATACCCAAAGACAAATCTTACCTAAAACCC
Organism: Pinus albicaulis; assembly: GCA_034641835.2. Taxonomy (NCBI): domain Eukaryota; kingdom Viridiplantae; phylum Streptophyta; class Pinopsida; order Pinales; family Pinaceae; genus Pinus; species Pinus albicaulis. The sequence continues at coordinate 173,139,238 of CM076576.1, read as the reverse complement.
CAACATCACCTCCTAGCCACTCTTCACTCTTCTTCAGTGGCAGTGAAATTGAACCCCCTATAGGAAAGTCTTATGAATATTTTGAGGATCCTATTGGGGAAGAAGAAGAAGACCTTGTTTCAATTGAGGGACCTACTTCACCTATCTTAACCATGGCTGGGACCCAGAGAGCCTTTCCGATAAGAGAGGCGGATGAGGAAACTAATATGAGAAACATTAGCGCCTCATCTCTTCCACACTTCCATGGAGTTACCTCTGAGGACCCTGAAATATTCATGTTTGAATTTATTGTTGTTTGTAGGACTTATTACTACACCTCTGATGAACAGAAGTTGAAGCTATTCCCATCCACCCTTAAGGATGCAGCCTTGTGTTGGTTCATGGGTCTATCTAGGGATAGAATCACTAGTTGGGCACATATGGAAGAGACCTTTAGCAGCGAGTACAAAGACTACTATAGGTCCTAGGAAACTAAGGATTCGATATTTATAATGACTATAGGGCCTGATGAATCCCTAGAGGATTATGAAGAGAGGTTTCAATTGAACTATAAGAGAGCCAATTGTACTCTTGATCATGACTCACTTAAACTTGTACTTCTTCAAGGGATCAATGAAGAGATGATAGAAACCTTGAATATGTTATTAGGAGGAGATATCTACCAACAACCCTATGAAACAATCAAAACTGTCTTCCGGAACCATTCTAGGGTATTTAAGAAGAAGGGCAGAGGTAGCCAAAGTACATGCAATACCCATTCCTCTTCCACCTTCATAAAACATGAGATTGGAAACATGCTAGAGGACTTCAGGAGTGATATGTTGCAAAAATTTTCTTTGCAAATGGACACAATGCAAGTCAAAAGGAAGAAAGAGGAAGTAGAGAGAGCCCTGGCCATATTTTGTCCTAGATGTATCAGGAAGCACCCAAGAAATGAATGTCCACTAAATTTAATAGAGGTTTGCTTAGTCCGTGAAGAGAATCATGCCATAGACAAGTGTCCCTCCTTACTTGGACTTAAAGTTGTATATCAAGGTCGGGAAACAATACCAGAGCAACTCTATTTCATCAACCAGAGAAGGCCTCAAGGCCCTCGCCCATATCAACAAGGTATGCAAGGTGCACCTTACTCTTACTTTATAACAATCAGAGTGCAGCTATGCAACATTGGTACACCCCCAATCCTCCATCCTGGTCTACACCTCCTACTTGGCCTTCCAACCCTTCATACCATCCTCATTTAGTAAACCAACCATTTCAGCAGTATGTTCCACAACAACCTCAGTGGAACAATCCATCCCAAGGGTGGAGGCCTCAAAAAAATAAAATACCTGCTCTATTGCCTCCAACCCAACCTCAACCTTAGCTTACTCATGCTTCTCCACCTAGGCTACCTATACTTTCATAGCCCAATCTGAACCCGAACAATAGACAGGCACAACAGGCTCCTAGTGGAGAAAAATCCCATCCAACTTATGTTGTGGAGATACAGGAGGTTAATCTTAGGCTGGGAAGAGTAATCCCAGACAACCACCCCCCATATCCACCTGTAGAGGTTGAGGAGGAAAAGGAAGAAGATAACACTCAGATCCAACATCCTCCTTTTCCCAAGTGCTTGATCCACCTTAGTCAGTACACCCCAGAGGAGACTGAAATCCCGAAAGAATTGGAAAATTTGTGTGTGAAGATACCACTTCTCCAGTCCATTAAGGATGTCCCTATCTACAATAGGCTCATCAAAGAAAAGTGCTTTAAGAAACCTGGGAGAAGGAAGAGAGATAACCCCACCATCAATGTAGTAGGACAACTGTTTGACCTAATGCTAGGGAAGGTGATATTTCCAAAATACCTAGACACTGGTAGTCCAGTTGTTGATGTGCATATAGATGGTGTTATAGTCCCCAACACTTTGATTGATCTAGGGGTTTCTATCAATATCATGACCAAGGAAACTATGTTGAAACTTAATCTCCAAGGGACTTTGAGGAAAACCACAACAGTTCTGCAACTTGCAGATCGGTCCATAGTAACTCCGGAAGGAATTGTTGAGAATGTTATGGTTACCATTGAATATTGGGAGTATCCTATATATTTCCTGGTCCTGCAACCAAAAACCAAGTTTAATGGTTATCCTCTCATCTTAGGGATACCTTGGCTAGCCACTGCAAATTCTTATATTAGTTTTCGAGCCAGAAACATGACTATAAAAGATGGGCCTTTGTCTAAAGAGCTAGTGTTATATCCTCTAGCCCAGCCTTCCATTGATCATGATCTCCCTATATGGTTGGAGGATGAAGAAGATGAGTTATATAACACTTCCCCTATGTGTATGACAAATGTTATTCTTAGAGGTGGTAGCTGGATGAAGATGAACTCATCGACCATGCCATTCAAAACCAGTCCTCCACTAACACCCCTCTTGAAACCTTAGTCAAAGAGTCTAAAAGCCAACCTTGGATGGAAGTGCACTTAGTTGAGACAACCTCTGAAACCACCAAGGCTATTGATTTTGGCCCATCCAGATCTCTGAAAATCAAGCCAAGCCTCTTGAATGAAGAAGAGAAGCAACTATGCCATCTTTTGAAAGAAAATCTTGAAGCATTTGCTTGGATTACAAGGACATGAAAGGGGTGAATCCTTTGGTATGCAGACATCACATTTACATCAAAGAAGGATTCAAGCCTGTGAGAAAACCCCAAAGAACTATTGGATGCAGGGTTCATATATCCTATATCTTACAGTGAGTGGGTATCCCCTCTTGTCCTAGTCCCAAAGAAGAATGGGAAGCGGAGAATTTGTGTTGACTATCGAGAACTTAACAAAGCCACCAAGAAATACCATTTCCCTTTGACCTTTATAGACCAAGCCCTGGATGGCCTTGCAGGGAAGAAGTTCTTTTCATTCTTAGATGGGTTCAGTGGGTAAAATCAGATTCAAATCAGCGTTGAAGACCAGGATAAGACTACTTTCACCTGCCCTTGGGGTACCTTTGCTTATAGAGTCCTACATTTTGGGTTGTGTAATTCCCTAGCTACCTTCCAAAGAGCTATCCTGAGCATCTTTTCTGAGTTAGTCCATGACTCTGTTGAAATTTACATGGATGATTTCACACCATATGGGGATGAATTCCAGGAATATCTCTCTAATTTGGGTAAAGTACTAAGGAGGTGCATTGAGATGCATCTCTCCTTGAGCCCAAAAAAGTGTGAATTCCATAAGAAAGTAGGGGTTGTATTAGGAAACTCCATATCCCAAGCAGGAATAGAGGTAGACCCAAACAAAATCACTATCATCAAAAGGGTACCTACTCCTCAAAAGTAGAAATATTTCAGGAGTTTCTTAGGCTTAGCTGGTTACTATAGAAGGTTCATCAAAGATTTCAACAAGATGGATTTGCCATTATTTGGGTTATTGGCCAAGGATTCTGAGTTTATTTGGTCCGACCCTTGTCAAAAGGCTTTCGAGGTCATTAAGAAACAATTGACCATTGCCCCCATCCTCTGAGGTCCAAATTGGACTCTCCGTTTCCACATCCACACTGATGTATCTGACAAAGTTGTCGGGGAAACATTAGGACAATTAGAGGGAAAATCCTTTATGCCATTTATTTCATCAGCAATAAATTGTCAAAGGTCGAGCTGAATTATGTTGTAAATGAGAAGGATATGTTAGCCATTGTCCATGCATTGAAAAAATTTAGGCATTATGTCACTGGATATTTGACCTTTGTCCACATTGACCATGCAACCATCATGTATTTAATGAACAAAACAGATGTAAATGCTAGGATAATTAGATGGTTGTTACGTTTGCAGCAATTTGATTTCACTATTGTTAATAAACATGGAAAGGAAAATGTTGTTACAGATTTTTTGTCTAGGTTAGTTCTCCCTGCAGGTGAATAAGGAATGGTGGATGACCAGCTGCCAGATGAACACCTCTTTGCCATATCAGCACTCTCACCATGGTTTGCTAATATAGCCAACTACTTGGTTGCTGGAAAACTCCCTCCTAATCTTTCATTCAGGGAGAGGAGCAAAACCATCAGAAAAAGTGCCCTTTTCACATGGATTGGGGGAAATCTTTTCAAGCTAGGCCTTGATCAAATCCCGAGGAGATGTGTGAGGGAGGAATAAGTTTTTTATATTCTCTCTGAATGTCATGACAACCCATGTGGAGGCCACTTTTCTACAAAGAGAACTGGTTACAAAGTTTTGCAGGCAGGATACTATTGGCCTACCCTTCACCAAGATTCCAGAAGATACACCAGCAGGTGTGACCAGTGCCAAAGGATGGGGAAACCCACACAAAGGGATGAAATTACTTTACACCCTTAGGTGGATCTTAAGCCATTTGATAAGTGGGGCTTGGACTTTGTTGGACCTATCGATCCACCATCCAGACAAAAGAAGTATATCATAGTCTGCACTGGTTACCTGACATAGTGGGTTGACGAAAAAACAGTTAAGGTAGAAACCAAGGATAAAGTAGCAAAATTTCTGAGGGAGAATGTGTTTTACAAATTTGGATACCCCAGAGAAATAGTCACTGATCAGAGAGCACAATTCATCTCTCACCTCATTGAGAATCTTTTGAGGAAGCACAAGATTAAGCATAGAACTTCTACTGCTTATCACCCTCAGGCGAATGGCTAAGTAGAAGTAACTATTAGAGATTTAGGGAGCATCCTCACCAAGGTTGTGAGCAGCAACAGATTAGATTGCGCAGACAGATTGGTAGAAACTACTTGGGCCTACAACACTACTTGGAAGACAAAAACATGATTCACTCCTTATGAACTAGTCTATGGTAAGAAAGCTCTACTTTCAATTGAGTTTGAATTCAATAATTTAAGAATGGTAGCTAAATTTAATCTAGATCTATCAAATGCCCAAAAATATAGGTTGTTGCAACTAAATGGATGGGATGAATTCAGAATGCAAGCACTTCTTCACACAGAGGTAGTTCAATTGCAAAGGAAGGTATGACATGACAAGAAAATCAAAGAAAAGGCCTTCCAAGAAGGAGATTGGGCGTTGTTGTATGATTCAAGGTTTAAATATTTCAAAGGTAGTTGATGACAATATGGTTAGGACCTTACACAGTGGAAAAATGTTTTGATAATGATGTAGTTCAAATCAGATTCATAGATGAAGGAATCCGCTTGCTTGTCAATGGTCACAAAATTAAAATTTACAAGAAGCCTTTATCAAAGGCAGAGTTCATAAATTCAATAAGAAATGAGGTGTATGTGATGGGGAACTCCATAGTTTCCCACATCTCATAAAAAAAATAAAAAAATAAAAAAATAAAAAAAATAATCTTGTGGGTTGAAAAACTCGATGGAGGCAACTCATTGGCTAAAAAAAAAGAGAAAAAGAGAATAAAGATACATGGGTGAAAAATTCTTTGAGGCGCCCAAGGCAAGTTTGTGGGTTGAAAACCTCCATGGAGGCAGCCCTTTCTTTCAAAAAGAAAAAAGAAAAAAAATACTTTGCATCTCTGTGTTTTATGTGTTTGTTGTTTTGCAGGTTTTTAATGGTTTATGGAAACACAAGGAAGCATTCATCTTTTTTTCCCTTATTCTATCTTACCATCCATCCCATCATTCGCTCCATTCATCTTCATAACTTCCTCCATCACCTCCATACACCACACTCCTCCATTCCTTAGCACAATGTAGCAAGAGAAGCAACACATAGACTGCTACAAACATCAGTAAGTTCCTTCAAAAACAAAGTTGTTCATGGACTGCCAAGAATAACAACAAGAAAAGATGCATAATGGACTCCAGGAGAACGAAAATGCCAACCATGGCATCTCAAGCACCCCACACGACCTCCAAAACAGAGAGAAACAACAAGCAAAGATAAGCAGGTCACTTAGGAAGTTGCCCATTCAACAAGCTGCTCATTCAGAATACAGGAATATGGTGAAGAACACAGCATCTAAAATGCTTGTCTCCAACCTCCAGCTCCTGCAAACGCCTTGACCACAACAGGTAAACTCAGGTATAGCTTCTCACCCCTTGCTACGTGTTGTATATTAAGAAACTATCCTTTGGCTGTGGTAAGGAATCAATGCTCAAGACATTTATATATATATATGTCACATAAATACAATATCAAATGGTCTTTTCTTAATCACCTTCAGAGATTTTTTATTAAACCCTCAAGAATCAAATGCAATAAATGCTTCACAATGCCATTATCTGATAATATTAAATGGAGTGATAAGAATAACATGAAGGAAGGAAGCCCAAACTGATATGATGATAAACAATATCTATCACTTTAAACTTCAAAAGAATTTTAAGACAAAGGAATAGTTAAATTGAAGGAGCACCCATTAAGGATCTTTAACTCTTATTCACATATGTAAAAAGAGACCTGAAACTTCATTACTTAATTTTATTCATAGACAGAAAATACAAAATGTAAACTGGAAAACATATCAATATCAAAAAATGCCAGAATCTTGATCTTCATTCATTAATCATTTGAAATTTGAGTACAAAATTTGCAGTAGTCTGAAGGTCCAAAACTTGGAACCTTTCCCTCTCAATTCTTTCACTTTAAATACATTGTAAAACAATTTATAACTTCTGAAAACTACTCCTAACTTCTCAAACTACCTGAAACTTCTCAAACTACCTATTACATATCATCAAAATGTCTTATTACAATTACATTCTCTTAAAAGAGATAAAAATGAAACTTAAATCCTAATCTATTTGTTGAATATGAATTGTTCCCGCTTTTGCTGTGTTCTTTTGGTTTGCTGACTTGTCCTTCTTTGAAGTTGAAGGATATTTAGATAGAACAATAATCTAGGCTCTGCACATTTTCCAAACCTCAATGTTTGTCTTAGGTGAATTAATCAACCTATGATATTCCAATCTAAAAGCAGTGATCCTATTGAATGTTGGCCTCTCTGTAAACAGGGTTTTCACCAACCATATCAGTTGAAAATATCTTTGAAGAAAGTTAATCACTGTTTCTCCTTTTAGAATTTGAGTCTTTTCACGAGTGTTTCCTACTTTGCTTTTTGCCAATACTAGTAGTGGTTCATAACAATGCCATGATAAAAGATTACCTCCAAGGCCCCAACATGATGGAAAACCTGCCCTGACTCTTTTGTCATATAAATTGTCAAACTTGCGGACTGCTTCCTTAATCTCTGTCAACCTTTTGTCTGTAGTCTTCCTACAATAATTCTTAACAATCAATTTATTAATCTTCACAACATATAAAATCCTATCCTTAATCTCATTCTCCTCCAGCTCTTGGTCAGTCTTGGAATCAATAAAATCAATAAATTTCCTTGCCCAGATAGCTCTGTTAATTGTCTTCTGCTTATCTGCCATAACCTGCTCCTAGAAATCTCTGATAATGCTTCTTTCTTTTGATATAATAGTCAAAAAACCCCAAATCTCCTTCATCTCTTCAATAATATGCTTCCAGATAATATCTTTAGCTTGTATCATAGATATATTTCCCTTCAACTTTTCCTTCAGACTTTTGATCTTAGCATCAACTGTTTGGTAATATGTCACGTATTTATTGATTTCCCCATATTTAGATTGCATAATCTTTGTTACTGTCTCCAGATCACTTTGTGCCCTTTTGAGATCTCTCTCTGCCATCTTCAGTTCAGTATTCAATTGAGCTATCTGTGATGCTGTATCCTCATTTCCAGATGGTAAAATAACAGTGCAGGTATGAGAATCAATATGATTCTGTAATGACAACACAATTTCCTTCAACTTTGTAATTTCTTCTTATTTCTGCAAAATCTGCTGAAGAAGGTTCTCTTTCTCATTTTCCACTTCTGCTACTTCTGTCGCCATAGAATTCTCCCATGTGGGCAACTTCAATTTTTCTTCAACACAGAAATTTCTGATTCTGCACTCTGTAACAACTTCTGCATAGCAGACCTATAATTTGGATCTACTCCAATCTTTACAATTATCTTTTTAAGTTCTTCATTCTCTGTATTCAAATCCCTGGAGTTGGCTTTTTCCAATTTCAGCTGCTTGATGACCTTCCCGAACATGTGCTTAGCTTTAAGAGCCATTGCATTAGTTTTGGTCAGATCATTTACTATCAGTTGACCTGTTTGCATATGTAAATTCACTTTATCAAGCAGGGGAATCTTTCTTACATCAACAATTAGATTTACAATATTGAAATTATTGGATGACCTTATAGTCATATCAGTGAGATGAGAAAGAACAATCTTAAACTAATATTTTTCAAGATCCATGGCAGTCAGCAATCTTGTTTGATCTGGAGTTATTTGATACTCAGACTGTGCCTCCATGCTAGCCTTCATCTTCTGATTTCTTTCAGCAATATGAGCAAATACTTGTTTAATCAAGGGTACTTACTCCTGAGCATCTTCATGTCTTCTTGGTGACGTTGGGACATTTTTCTCATCTCCCAATTGTAGTGTGAAACTAGGTTGAGCACCTTCTAAGTCTTCATTAAGCTTTGTTCTCTTTTCAGTTCTCTGTTCTTCATCTTCTGAATCAGTCACTGCTTCTTTACCCCTCTTGTTATGTTTCTCAAATATGACAGGGGTTTGAATATTTGAGCTAACAGAACCTGCAAAACCTTTATTTGCTAGCTTCTCTATGTCAGGTCTGCTTTCATGAATAAATGTTGAATATCCATTTTCAATTCTCCTATTCGAAATCACTTTATGGGGGTCATAAGCCCACTTATCTCCTAACAACAAATGCATTTTATCTAACATCATAGTGACTTCATCAACTGCATGTCTCATATTTACTATAAAGGGACCCACAGACATAGGTAGCTTAAACATATGACCCTTTTTCATAGGCACAAAATGTACTTGGTCAACATTTAAACTCCGCCTAATGAACTCCAAAGTGAATAATTTCATAGGCACAAATACATGAAGTCTATATGGTTCTACCCCAGCCCCATAAAGTCTAATTTCTGAATGGTCTTCAAAAACGTACCAATCACCAAACTTACAATTCGTTCCCAACTGCAAGAACTCTTGAGCCTTTGGCAGGAAGCATGGGGGAGGAATCACATTCATAATTTTATATGCATTAGACATGAAATGGTTTACAAAATCAAACAAACCCTTCTCATTCTATTATTTTCTTACTATGTCAGTCCAAGACACTACTAACTGCCTCTTTTTCTTTATATCCATGATATTTAACCCCAGATACAAGAATTCTTCTACATTTTGATATAGAAGAGATAAATAATAAGAGAGGGGAACCTGAATGATCGAGTCAGTGATAAGCTCATGAAATGAGTATTGAAAACTTCTTACCAATATTAAGGAATATCCAGCACTACCCCTGGCTTCATAATCAAAGAAAACATTCCCAGAACTGATTTGTCAATTGTGTTGTCATCTTCTTTCCCTAATATCTTTGAAATGCACCTCAACAATGGTCAGAATTATTCATCAAAAACCTCCATTGAGAATTCTTTTCTATCAGGTATAAACTGCTTCGTATCTGGCTTTAGGAAAAAGAAAAATTGATTGAATTCTTGACCTGCAAGACTATCATAATGTGCTATCAATGAATCATCAGTGAATTGGACATAGGATTCTGACTTAGGGTAACACAAAGCTTAACAAATTAATAGGGCTGAGATTTGCAATACATTTTCTCCTTGACAATTCATTACGAAACAATTTCACAAGTACATGATAGACACTAGCCAATACACAAACTTAGGAAAAAGGTGTGTTCTTGGAATGCATGCACACAGTACACCTGCTTTGACCATGGCGGTGAAAATTGGAGAGGCTTTGTCATTCAGACAGACTTTTTGATAGAACTGGAGATGATCTGAATATCAAACAGTATCTTGAATATCCCTCTCAGCGTCCATGAGAGGAATATGACTGGATGAACCAGACAAAGATGGACGCTTGGCCATAATTCCGATTGGGGTGGTAAAGAATGACAAGGTGGTAAACAACAATGAAGGGCACAAACACAGACAAAGTGACAAGTGTAGAAGAATAACAATAACCTTGTGAAATAGGAACCAATTTTAAATAGTTGGCGCGGGCTTGTGAATTAAATGTTGAGTTGACGCACCAAAAGACCATTAAACGGTACCATTACGTGGCTACTAGCTGTCACTAGTTGCTTACATCATTGCGGTAGTATCGAAGGTACAAAGAACTTATCAAGGTCATGCTTCTGCACTAAATCTTGGTCGTAGATCTTGATCATCCCTGCAGTCAGCTAGGTCAACTACAGAGGCACCCTCCTTGTTAACCGATGTGCTAAATGTGCCCGTGGGTTGCCACTTTTATTTTTTTCCAGTCGAATCATCAGATCCTGCTCATAAACTTGCTCGTTTATTAACTGAACGCCGAGACCCGCTCTCATGAAAAGTTTAAAGTATTAAACTTTAAACTTATACAAAAAACATTACATCATTTATGCTAAAGTATGATAAACTTTGTAGTTTAACATATATTTTCATAGTTTTCTATTTTTTTTTGTATTTTTGGAAAATTTAAAATAAAAGATATTGCAAATGAGCCACAACATCTGGCTCCACCTGGGGATAGTGTTGTTTGCCACGAAACACTAAGAACTGCAAATTAGTGCCTTCACTTCGGGCATGGAGTCAAATGTTGTTTGATGAAAAATGAGCAATGAGAAAACCAAATATGTACAATGGTGAACCATAAAATCTTAATGCTGGAAATATGTTTGAAATACTACCCGTTCACAGGCAGCTCCACAGTTTCTCCAGCATGAATGTGTTATTTGATCTAACCTCAACAATCTTGTATGGGCCATACCAAAGTGGATCAAACTTGCCATGCTTTCCCTTCTCTTCTCTTCTGGTATACCATCTTAACACCAAATCTCCAGTTTGAAAAAGAATCTCCTTTGCTTTTCTATAAAAAATGGACTTCATCTTTTCTTGGTATGTGATCAAATTTTCTCTGACTTTGTTCCTTATCTCATTTGATTCTATAACCTTGTTCAGCCTTCTCACCAGTGCATTTGGTTCTTCATGTGCTTCTTGAAGAAAATAAATCACAAGTCTAGACAATTGAGTAGGAAATAAAGCTTGAATACCATAAACTAGTTCATAAGGAGACTTACCTGTAGATCTTCTAGTAGTCACTCTTATTGCCCAAAGAGCAAATGTCAATTTTGAATCCCAATTTTTCTGATTTTCATTGATTGTCTTCTTCAGGATTTTAATCAATGTCTTGTTGGAAGATTCATCTAGCCCATTCCCTTGAGGATGATATGCTGTAGAATGAGACAAAATGACATTATATGTTTGACAAAAATTAATGAATTTGACTGAATTGAATACCTGTGCATTGTCAGTTACAATCTTGATTGGACACCCAAACCTGCTGAAGATGTTTTCCTCCAGAAACTTCATTACTACCTGATCATTTGCCTTCCTAGTAGGTATTGCCTCCACCCACTTTGTGAAATAGTCAGTGGTAGTTAGAAACCATTTAAATTGCCCACTTGATGGTGGATTGATTTCTCTAATAAAATCTAATCCCCATTGCCTAAAAGGTTCTTCAACAAACAGTGGGAGAAGAGGTAAAGGAGCTAATCTTTTCTTTTCTACAAACAATTGACATTTCTGGCAGCTTCTAACCATTCTGTATACATCAGCAAACAAGGAGGGCTAGTAAAAACCCGATTTGAGGATTTTGTGTGCAGTAACCTTCCAACTATAATGGCCTCCACATAGATTTGCATGATATTCTCGTATAACTTCCATTGATTCTCCTTCTGTTAAACACAACAACAAAATGCCAGCAGGATCCTTCTAATATAACTTAGCATCAATTATAACATAAGGATGAGATTTGAGCTTAAGAGCTCTGTATTTTTTTCTATTTAATGTGGTTGGGCAAGAGAAAAAACATAAGTAATGAACAATATCTTTATACCAATTAGATCACAAGAACTTGTATTTAATTGTTGTCTTTGAACTACTCTGACTGCTTTCCTTAGTAGCTTCATCTAAAGGGGTCAGCATATTAATCCTCAAGGCTTGAAAATAGACTCTGTCAATAACTTTGCAATCCTTGTCCTTTGACCAATTTGGTAGGTTTGATATCTAAGTCATATTCTTGAACCTTAGCTATCCACTTTCCCCTTTTACCTTCCACATCACTTTGAATCAATACATCCTTCACAGCAAAATTAGGCACATAAGAAACTATCTGAGATTGTAACACATAAGTCCTGAATGCTTTTAATGATTTAACTAAAGCATATACCTATTTCTTTAAAATTTTATACTTAATTTCAGCATCCCTTAGAACTTTACTGAAAAATGCCACAAGCTGTTCTTTGCCCTCTTCATTCTTCTGCAACAACACAATAGCAATGGTAGAAGGTGATGCAAATGAAAATATTTGAAAAGGCTTTTGATAATCTAGATTGATCAAAACAGGAGCTTCCTGAAGAGCTTATTTAATCCTGGCAAAGGATTCTCTTGCATCCTTGTCCCATTTTACTTGAGCTTTTTTCTTCAACATATCTGTTATGTTCTTGAAAATTTTAGCATAATTTGGGACAAATCTTCTTAGGAAATTAATTTTTCCTAGAAACCTATGAATATCCTTTTTACTCCTAGGCAAAGGAATTGTCTGTATAGCTTCAACTCTTTCTGGATCAATCTTCACCCCTTGATTTGAAACTATATGCCCCAACAACTTTCCTTCCTCCAAGGCAAATATGGATTTTTTTGGATTCAAAGAAAACCCAAAATTTCTGCATTTCAGGAAAGCCTTCTGCAAATGCTCCAAGTGTTCATCATCAGAACCTAATAAAATAGTCACATCATCCAAATATATGGCTACAAACTTATCACCCACAAATGCTATGCCATTTCCCTTTGAAAAGTGGCACTTGCGTTCATAAGGCCGAATGGCATCCTGGCGTACATGAACGTTCCCAAAGGTGTGGTAAAAGTTGTTTTCGTTTGATCTTCCTTTTCAACAGCTACTTGGTTATACCCGGAGAAACCATCAACCATGGACAATCTATATGCTCTTGTCACTTTCTGTAAAATGTAGTCCATCTTAGGAAAAGAATAATTGTCTTTAAAAGATGCTCTGTTTAAATTCCTGAAGTCAACACATAGCCTTATCTCTCCATTCTTTTTCCTCACAGGAACTAGGTTAGAAACCTAGTCTGAATATCTAAGTGGGACTATGATTTTTGCCTGCAACAATTTCTTCACTTCCTTTTCAATTGGAGCAAGGAGCAATGGATTAATTTGTCTAAGTTTCTGCCTGTGAGGCTTGACCCCATCCTTCAATGGTATTTTGTGCTGAATAATATCCAGATCATATGTCTTCAAATCCTCATAGGACCATGTGAATACATCCATATATTTCTTACAAAGATCAATGTACCTTTCTTTATAATTTTTAGGAATTCCTTTGAATAACTTGACAACTTTGGGCTCCTGCTGAGTTCCCAAATTACAATCTTCCATCTCACCCCCTTGAGATACCTTCTTTTGATCCAATGCTACATCATTTGAATCTAACAATCTTTCAAGAGGAACTAATCCTCTAGGCAATATATTGTCTTTCAACTGGATTATCTTTTGGTCACCTATGGATTGCTTAATATTTTTCAAGTCTTCGTTTTGATTAATCTATTCACTTTATTGATCTATTTCACTATATTCAAAGTTTTCAATCATTGTCAGGAAATGATTTATCTGCTCATCATCTTCAAAGACCTGCCAGTGTTTAACATTGTCAGGGATTGAGGGTCTATGCCTCAACTCAATTTCATACCTCAAATTCGGATTAATAGGTGGCTTGAAAGTACTGGCTGCAACTGCCAATGAATCTGCCATTCTGTTTTCTTCTCTTGGACTGAATTGAAGATTCAAAGCTTCAAAATAATTCTCAATCAGGTCCCATGCTTCATTCCTATATGATCTCAGTCTTGGATGTTTGGTTTGACAAGGATTTGTAATCTGTCTTATAATCAACTCAGAATCACCAAAAATGGAAATTCAATGAATCCCCATTTTTTTAGCAGTTTGAAGACTCAAAATTAATGCTTCATACTATGCTACATTATTTGTTGATTCAAATTCCAGTTTAAAAGAAAAAGGAAAAATATTACCTTCTGGAGATATCAGTAAAAATCCAGCTCCTATGGCATCTTTTGAATAGGCACCATCAAAATAACACTTCCAAATTTTTTTTGAACCCAGCTCGTTATGTACAATTGTTGAAGAGAGCTGATTCTCCGAGTCTTCAGCAAACTCTGCATCTTTATTCAACATAAAACAAGAAAGATCTTCCTTATCTGGACCATAGACAGGGTAATTTCCTGCATCTTTCTTTGTGGTGGTTTTAACAAATCTTGTTTCTCTGTATAACCTCCTTTCTTCCCCATTGAATACAGGAATAATAGCATATGTAAAGTCCAATTTTAAAACACCTCCAAGCTTCGCTCCCCAAGATCTGGACAAAAGCATACCAAATCTAGCTGGAATATCTGCAACCACTACATCCATCATGATACTTTTGGCGTGAATTTGGGCCAGGGATACCACCATGTCTTTGATTAGCCCAACACACTTCACCCTTTTTGAATCAAATGAATATAGGTCTCTATATGGCTTAGTAATTTGTAAATTCAATTCTTTCATTACATATAATGGCATGAGATTATGTGATGCACCAAGATCTAGCATATTGTTGAGATTCAACAAGATGACGAGCTTAGTGAAAAGAGTCGCCTTCACTAAGTGGGCCCGCAGGTTATTTTTGGCGCAAGTCTATTTTTAGACATGATGATCATATTTCAGAAGTTGTAGGATGCTATTTGTGGATGGTTGATCAAGTTGGAAAAATAGATGAAATTATATTTTTAAGTGTTAGTGAAGATACATGTATAGATGTTTGAATCTAAAAATAGATATATACATCGAATATTATTAATAATAATAATAGAGACACTAAACAACAACTTATTCTCTTAGAGCACTTGGATTTCGATTGCACGGTGCTTTAAGTGGATAGAAATTATGCAATTCACGAGGGATTTGGAACTAATGCAAGGAGGACTCAGTTAGAACTCAAGTGGCAGAGTTATGACACAGTTGGAAGAAGTAGTTATGGAGTTGTATTTAGTTTAACTCAGTTAGACTCAGTTGAGCTAGTTGTATCTAGTCTAACTGAATGATACACTAGTGAGGTTGGAGTGAATTAATTAGTTAATTAATTCACAAATAATAACTCATTAATCAACTGAACAATACAATAGTTAATTACAGTGCATGGCAGTTTCAGTGGAGACCCAGTGGAGAGATAGGTGAAAGGGCAAGATGGACTATATGTTGTGACTATAGTGATGCGTTGATTGCATCACACACACATTGGAGTTTCCAATGAGGATTGCGCATTCAAGGTAAGGGTAATTCGAATTCATTCAGAGCTATTCTTCAGCAGGGATTGCGCAGTGGAGGCATGATAGCAGGAGGCAAAGATCGGTGCATGGATTTGCAAGATTGGTCCTGATTAGTGTCTGAAGATTGTACTGTACTAAGAGCTTGATAAGATTTGTATGAGGATTTTCATATGATTCCATTATAAATAATATATATTTTGGGTTTTCAGCTTCGGGCTTTCTCGGTTAAAAATTGTGTTATGTGCGATTGATTATTTTTGTTTATGCTTCACATGTGTGTGAAATTAATTGTTTCCACAAAAGATTAACAAGTGGAATTGATTCAGTATTTTGCATAAAGTTAAATAGTGTGAGATCAGGTGAATCAAGGAAATATGCATGCTTAGTGCATATAATTTCTACATGGTATTAGAGCATTGTTGATTGAAGATTGCAATTGTGAAGTGAGTTTGTGCTGGTGGACAATTCGAATTTGCTACAGAAGATTCTTGGTGAAGAAGTTGAGTATACATTGAAATGTATTTCAATGGGTTGCGATTGGAGTATGCCCTTGATGGGAGCTCAAATTACATAGCCTGGAAAGATAGGATGGAGGTGGTGCTGGAGGATAATGGGCTGAAGGATTTCATCGATAGCGATGTTCCTAAGCCAGGATCTAGCGATGCTGCATTACTTGACGCATGGCAAAAGAAGACAACAAAGACGAGGAGAATTCTGTTGGAAGGTGTGAAGGACCATATTGTGTCCAGACTTCACGGGAAAGCCACTCCATTCTTAATGTGAAAGGCTTTGACATATTTGTTCCAAAGCAGAAGTGACCAGAGGAAGTTGGCGCTTAAAGACAAGCTCAGAAAAATAAAAATGGAGAAGGGCGACAGTATTCCAAAATACCTCACAAAGTTTGTCCACTGCAAGGATGAGCTGGGAAGTGTGGGGGTTACTATCGATGAAGGAGACTTGGTGAGCTTGGCTCTCCTTGGGACTCCAAAGAATTGGCATAGCTACGAAGACTCTGTCAATGGACGAGAGAAACCGCCGAGATGGGAGCAGCTTTGGTCAGATCTTGTGCAGGAGGAGATAAGGCGGGGTACCGGGGATGGATCTTCATTGAAGAATGAAGATGAAGAGAATTGCGCTTTGGATGCCAAAGCAAGGAAAGAGAAGGGGAAGAAACATCCTTCAAAATCCGATGCTAAAGGCAAGAAGCAGGATTTGTTCAAAGTGAAGTGTTTTCACTATCACGAACATGGACATTTCGCCACTAACTGTCCATAGAAGAAGAAGAACAAGAAGGATGCTAGATCTACAGCTGGAGAGGCCTTAGCCTCACAATTTGAGCTTGATTTCTCCTTGATCGCTTTCTTGGTTTCAAGCTACATGGGATCGGTGTGGTATCTTGATAGTGGTGCGTCTTTCCATATGACAGGAGACAAATAGTTGTTTAGTGACTTGGAGGAGAAGGAACTCCAGATGCATATAGAGATGGGCGATGATGGTCGGTACAGTGCGACTGGCATTGGGACCATTACCTTTGAGATGGAGTCTGGTAATCCATTCTTGTTGAAGAATTTCATGCATGTTCCAGGTTTGAAGAAGAACTTGGTCCTAGTCGCAATGCTGGAAGACAAAGGCTATGATGTTGTTTTCAGTGAGGGAAAAGCCTTCCTTCGACATAAAACAACGGGTCGAACCAAGAAGATAGGGGTTTGAATTAAGAATCTCTACAAGCTGGAGGTAGATGGCTATGCTGCAATGGTGGGCAAAGCAGAAGAAGTGGTGAGCCGGGATGAGGGCGAATTATGGCATAGGAGATTGGGCCATCTTCATCATGGCTCTTTGAAGGATTTGTAGCAAATTTCTATTGGAATTCCCAAGGGTACTCTTGCGCAGTCAGATCAGTGCAAGGGATGTACT
This sequence comes from Pinus albicaulis, assembly GCA_034641835.2. Taxonomy (NCBI): domain Eukaryota; kingdom Viridiplantae; phylum Streptophyta; class Pinopsida; order Pinales; family Pinaceae; genus Pinus; species Pinus albicaulis. The sequence continues at coordinate 173,121,876 of CM076576.1, read as the reverse complement.
ATGGGTAAGTTTGTGAAGAACACCTTTCATGAGAAGGAGAACCGTGCTTCGGTGATCCTAGAGAGAATTCACACAGACGTGTGTGGACCTTTCTCGGTTGCTTCAACAGGAAAACACAGGTATTATGTTATATTTGTTGATGAATATTCTCGTAGATGTTGGATCTTCTTCATGCAGAAGAAGTGTGAAACATTTTCAAAGTTCCGTGAGTTCAAGGCATTGGTGGAGAAAGAGTCGGGGAAGCAAGTGAAAGCTCTACGGACCGATAATGGTGGTGGATACATCTCGGGCGAATTCAAAGAATTTTGTAGCAAAGAAGGAATTCGAAGAGAACTCACAGCACCTCATAACCCACAGCAGAATGGGGTTGCGAAGAGAAATAACAGAATGATCGTGGGTGCTGCACGAGTGATGCTGCATGACTAAGGCCTACTGATGCACTTGTGGGCGGAAGCATGCAACACTGCGGTTTATGTGCAAAACCATTGTCCTCATAGAGTACTTGGCATGAGTACACCCGAAGAAGCTTTTATTGGTAAGAAGCCTGATATTTCTCATTTGAAGATTTTTGGCTCACCTGTTTACATTCATGTGACGAAGGATGCCAGGAAGAAGCTGGAGCCGACTACATAAGTTGGGATATTTGTGGCGTACACAGAAACACCCCATAATTATCGTGTGTATTTTCCAGACAGTCGGATGATTGTTGTGCGACGAGATATAAAATTCAATGAGGTGAAAGCCGTGAAGTTGTCGCTTGAGAGGGAGCTACACTTGCATGTGGAGGAGGAACTTCTTGTTCCCAAATATGAGCCTCTAGATGTGGATCAGCCACAGGAGGAGATTCATGGAGTGAAGGAGTCCACTTATGCAGAACCAAACATTAGACAAGGCAGAAAGTGTACCATAGAAGTTGAGAGATTGAAGCTTGATGCGACACATAATCTAGGAGTCGCCATATCACAACGCAGACAGAGACAGTCACCTGACCGATTTACTGGATACATGGCTCTTATGAACAAGTGTATCGTGACAGAGCCATCTTATTTTTAAGAAGCAGTGTAGGATCCCACATGGGTAGATGCCATGGTGGAGGAGTATGACTCCATTGTCAGAAACAGTGCTTGGGAGATTGTTCCAAGGCCGGTGGAAAAATTAGTTGTAGGATCAAGATGGATATACAAGGTAAATCAAGCTGCTGATGTGAGCGTCGAGAAGTATAAGGCAAGATTTGTTGCCTAGTGCTTCTCACAGATCGAGGGGATTGACTATGAAGAAAACTTTGCACCTGTCGCATGATATTCTTCCATACGGACCATCCTTTCTCTCTCAGCATAGATGGGTTGGCACATTCATCAGATGGATGTGAAGACTGCGTTCCTTAATGGGATCATTAAGGAAGAGGTATACATTGAGCAGCCTGGAGGATTTGAGATCTTCAACAGCGAGTCACATGTGTGCAGTCTCAAAAGAGTGTTGTATGGGCTGAAACAAGCACCCCGTGCTTGGTACACTCGGATCGACAGCTATTTCACCAGACTTGGCTTCACCAAGAGTGAGGCGGATGCAAACCTGTACTAAATTGTGGTGGAGGGTAAGATTTTAATAATTGTACTTTATGTTGATGATTTAATACTAACAGGTGATGAGCAGTTGATACACTCATGCAAGGCAGATCTTGCAAAGGAGTTTGAGATGAAGGATTTGGGCCTCCTTCATTATTTCCTTGGATTGGAAATATGGCAGCGGGAAGGTGAATTGTTTGTGTCTCAAGGCAAGTATGCTTGGGAGATACTGGAGAAGTTTCACATGCAAGGTTGCAAGCCTATCGACACTCCTCTTCCAAGAAATTGGAGGAAAGAGGATGCTACATTGGAAGAGGTAGTGGATGCCACTATTTATCGACAGTTGGTGGGTTCACTCATGTATTTAGTTATTACAAGACCGGACATATGCTATGCGGTGAACAGGCTTTCACAAGCGATGGTTAAGCCTACCAAGCTCTTTTGGAAGGTAGGCAAGCATGTCCTGAGATATCTCAGGGGCACATCTGAGTATGGTTTATGGTACAGATAGATGGATGAGGTGAAGTTGCATGGCTTCATGGATGCAGATTGGGAAGGAAGCCCAAAGGGTATTTAAAGTATAACATCAGAGGGGATTTTTGTGCATCGATCTACGAAAGTTTCGAACAGGAAACAAATATCCGTGGCACCTGGGCCCACGAAGTAATACATGGCAACAATTCAAGTCGTATGTATTATTTGGATGAGGAAGATTCTGCTTGGTTTGTTTTTTGTTTGTTCACAGATCCTACAGTGATACATTGTGATAATCAGAGTTACATTAAACTCTCTATTAATCCTATGTTTCATGATAGATCTAAACATATTGATATCCCGTATCATCATATTAGAGATTGTGTGCAGTGGAAGATCATGTTGCTTCAGTACATTCCTACGGAAGATTAGGATGCAGACATTCAGATGAAGGTGCTCAGAAGGAGAAAATTTGAATAACATAGAGGTAGGATCAAGGTGAAGGATAATCCATATCTTATTGAGAGGGAGTGTTGAGATTCAACAAGATGATGAGCTTCGTGAAAAGAGTCGCCTTCACTAAGAGGGCTCGCAGGCTATTTTTGGCGCAAGTCTATTTTTAGACATGATGATCATATTTCAGAAGTTGCAGGATGCTATTTTTGGATGGTTGATCAAGTTGGAAAAATAGATGAAGTTCTATTTTTAGAATATTGGGCGAAGTATATTTATAGATCGCCAATCTAAAAATAGATGCATGTCGATTATTATTAGCTCTTAATAATAATCAGACACTAAACAACAACTTATTCTCTTGGAGCACTTCTGTTCAGTGCACAGATGTGGCACATCAGTGGACTGAGGGAATTATGCAATTCCCAAGGGTTTACTGGAGCTAATGCATGGAGGACTCAGTTAGAACTCAAGTGGCAGAGTTATGACACAATTGGAAGAAGTAGTTATGGAGTTGTATTCAGTTTAACTCAGTTAGACTCAGTTGAGCTAGTTGTATCTAGTCTAACTGATTGATACACTAGTGAGAGTGGAGTGAATTAATTAGTTAATTAATTCACAAATAATAACTCATTAATCAACTGAACAATACAACAGTTAAGTAGAGTGCATGGCAGTTTCAATGGAGACCCAGTGGAGAGGTAGTTGAAAGGGCAAGATAGACTATCTGTTGTGACTATAGTGATGCATTGATTACATCACACACACATTGGAGTTTCCAATGAGGATTCTGTAGTCAAGGAAAGAGTAATTTGAATTCATTCAAAGCTATTCTTAAGTAGGGATTTCACAGTGGAGGCAGGCTAGCAGGAGGCAAATATCGGTGCATGGATTTGCCAGATTGGTCCTGAATAGTGTATGATGATTATATTATACTGAGAGCTTGATAAGCTTTGTATGAGGATTTTCATATGATTCCATGATACATAATATATAGTTGGGGTTTTCAGCTTCAAGCTTTCCCGGTTAAAAACTGTGTTATATGTGATTGATTATTTTTGTTTATGCTTCACATGTGTGTGTAATTAATTGTTTTTGCAAAAGATTACCAAGTGGAATTGATTCAATATTTTGCATAAAGTTAAATAGTGTGAGATCAGGTGAATCAAGGACATATGCATGCTTAGTGCATATAATTTCTACACATACAATTATAAAGAATAAAACCATGAAGAAGCAATGATATATAAAATGGGGAACAGAAGAATCAACCTCCTCTACAAGTGGACCAAAAGTGACCACTGGTTTTTACTCTTGCAAATTCATAGTATCACCAATATCATCAGGCTGAGAAAGATTAATTAATTCTACAATTTCATTCTTGTAACCTGGTGTCTTAGCTAGCTCAAGTAGAGGTACTTGAATTTTGATATTTTCTAGCTCTTTAGATAGACTAAAGGTTTGATTTTGTTTGAAAAGCTTCTCAGGTTCTTCTTGATTTCTGTTAGGATTAGCAATTTGTTCAGGCACAATAACAACCTTCTCCAAATTATTAGTATCAATGGACTTATTTTGAGAAGTCTCAGCCTATTGTTTTTCATTTCCACTCACTGGATTCATAGGCTGTTTCCCCTTATCTGATTGTTTTACTGAGTTCTTTGGTTGTGGAGTCGCCATTGGAGAAGGGACTAACTCTGTTTCTTTTTCCTCATCATCCCAAGTCCTTGATCTCTTCCTTGATCTTAAATCATACTTCTTATGCAGCTCTGCTTGCATAAAATTTGTGAATTGCTTACAATACTCATCCACCTCTTCTTGGTCAAATGGCACCTCAGCTTCGGTGCATTCTTCTTCACATTCTTGTTCTTCCTCATCATCTTCCATGTAAACAACAAATATCTGATCTTCAACTTCTTTTTGATCATCCTCAGCAGACTGTGAAGGTGTTTCTTCTATATATAATGGTGCCCGAACTTGATTCTGATCTCTTCTTTCCCTCTGCAAAATCTGCAGGGGCTATTTTCTAAATTGAGGATTGAAAACTCCTCTGTTTTGTTGTGCAGGCTTTTTACTGTCTAGCTCCATCTTCACTAATTTATTTGACAAATTCTTGATAAAATTTTTCATGTCATCAATCCTTTGATCTTGTGATTATTCCTCTTTGGCCTTACCTTTCTCTTGAATTAACTGCTTTTCTTGTGTCTTCCTTGTAGCAGTCATATTTGCTTCAATATCCAAAGCATCGGTTTGGATTTGTTCAAGAGTGGGAGATCTCCTCTCTCTTAAAGTGAAACTAAAATCTGACTCAAAAGCTCAAGCAAAAACAACCCTTGCTCCAACAGGAGGAGGTTTCATTTTTGTGGGTAAACTATTATACAATTTGTTGAATATTTTAATAAAATCATTCATGTTTTCATTAGACTTTTTCTTGATTACATTAAATTCAGTTAATGAATAACCATGACCTCTTTTTTCACCCCATATTTGGGTGAATTTTTTCTCTAATTCTTCCCAATTATTAATTGAGCCATTTGGAAAACCTTTAAACCATTTTCTTGCCTCTCCATTCAGAGACTGTACAAAAAGTCTCATCACTACATCAAGATGTTCAACATTTAGATTTTCAACAAAAGTTCAAAACAATGGCAAGTGTTGTTCTGAAATCACTTCATCTCCATCGGCGAAACAAGGAAGTAACTTGAGGTATTCTTGGGGCATGGCATTCATAGTTTGTGGAAGATTTAGCGGTACATACCTATTCATCAAAAAATTAGGGGCTGCCATGTTTGTGCCTTGGTTAACTTCTCCTTGAGTGGTTGGAGTTTGGGAACCAGTTGTGGGTATGGATGAATGGGGTGAAACAACTGATATGGGAAGGGGTTGATGAACAATAGTAGAAGAACAAGCAACTGTGTTTGGTTGAGTTTCTGTAAATGTGAATGAAACAAACTCAAAATATTGTTCTTCTAACTTTGGTTCTTGAAAATGATCTGGTGGGGAAAAGGATTCTTGTTCCGATAAAATGAGTTTTTGGGAAATATCCTTGGATGAGGGGTTATGTGAACTGCTGCCAAGTGTAGGCAGTGTATCATCAGGTGCAGAAAACTTCTTTGGCTTCTGAGCTTTTCTAGAAACCAATTTCTCAGGATTTGACAGAATAGGTGCTTTCTTTTGTGAGGTGTCTAACCTCGTATGTGGCCTTTTATACACCAGAATTATGAAATAAAAACATAGCCTAATATTTCCTTCTCTCTGAACAACAGAGGAAATATGATAAAAACCCAGGGAATGAACTTCGCTTCTTTGTCCCCGACAACAATGCCAAAAAATGTTGTATCTTAAGAAACAATCCCTTGGTTATGGTAAGGAATCAATGCTCGAGACATTTATATATATATTTTACATAAATATAGTGTCAAATGGTCTTTGCTTAATCACCTTCAGAGGTTTTTTATTAAACCCTCAAGAATAAAATGCAATAAATGCTTCACAATGCCATTATCTGCTGATATTAAATGGAATGAGAAGAAGAACATGAAGGAAGGAAGCCCAAACTGATATGATGATAAACAATATCTATCACTTTAAACTTCAGAAGAATTTTAAGACATAGGAATAGTTAAATTGAAGGAGCGCCCATTAAGGATTTTTAACTCTTATTCACATATGTCAAAAGAGACATGCAACTTCATTACTTCATTTTATTCATAGACATAAAATACAGAATGTAAACTGGAAAACATATCAATATAAAAAAATGCTAGAATCTTGATCTTCATTCATTAATCATTTGAAATTTGAGTACAAAATTTGCAGTAGTCCGAAGGTCCAAAACTTGGAACCTTTCCCTCTAATTCTTTCACTTTAAATACAATGAAAAGAAGTTTGTAACTGCTGAAAACTACTCCTAATTGTTCAAACTACCTGAAACTTCTCAAAGTACCTATTACATATCATCAAAATGTTTTATTACAAGTACATTCTCTTAAAAGAGATAAAAATAAAACTTAAATCCTAATCTATTTGCTGAATATGAATTAGTCTCGCTTCCGCTGTGTTATCTTGGTTTGCTGACTTGTC
>CM076576.1:173027646-173115204 GCA_034641835.2 Pinus albicaulis | reverse complement strand
CTGTGACTCGCCTCGCACAACCGCGCGCCCGTGACTCTCCAATGGTGCGACGCGTGCCCGTTACATCGCACGGCGCCCGAGCTTACCCAAACGCCCAACCGGCGCGCTCGTTCCACCGAACGCGCCCATGAAGTCTTGGGGCGTTACAACCATGGAGCTTTGAACATCCTGCAACAGATTTCTACTGGGCTTCCTAAGGGCACTCTTGCGCAGTCAGATCAGTGCAAGGGGTGTACTTTAGGGAAGTATGTGAAAGCCACCTTTCACGAGAAGGATAGTCGCGCCACGACTATCCTTGAGAGAGTTCACACAGACGTGTGTGGTCCTTTCTCTGTTGCTTCGACAGCAAAGCACAGGTATTATGTGATCTTTGTTGATGATTTCTCTCGAAAGTGCTGGATCTTCTTCATGCAGAAGAAGAGCGATACATTCGCGAAGTTCTGTGAGTTTAAAGCACCGGTCGAGAAGGAGTCGGGGAAGAAGGTGATTGCTCTAAGGAGTGATAACGGTGGTGAATTCATCTCGGCTGAATTCAAGGAGTTCTGCAGCGCAGAAGGGATTCGGAGAGAGCTCATCGCACCCCACAACCCACAGCAGAACGGGGTGGCTGAGCGGAAGAACAGAACGATCGTGGGTGTTGCACGAGCGATGTTGCATGATCAGGGCCTACCCCTTCACTTGTGGGCTGAGGCATGCAATACAGCAGTGTATGTGCAGAACCGTTGTCCTCACAAGGTTCCTGGCATGAGTACACCAGAGGAGGCTTATTCTGGCAAGAGGCCTGATATTTCCCATTTGCGGATTTTCGGATCTCCTGTCTACATGCATGTGACAAAGGATGCAAGAAGGAAGCTGGATCCAACTGCTGAAGTTAGAATATTTGTGGGGTACACTGATACACCTCACAACTATCGGGTGTATGTGCCAGACAGTCGCAAGACTGTTGTGCGACGGGATATAAAATTTCAGGAGGAGAAAGCCATGCAGTGTTCGCTTGAGAGGGAGCTACACTTGCATGCACATGAGGAGCTGTTAGTTCCTAAGGAGGAGCTTCCGGATGTGGATCAGCCACAAGAGGAGGTTCAGGAGGTGGAAGAAACCACCCAAGCAGCGCCAACCATTAGAGGGCGCATGCGCACTACAGAAGCTGAGCGACTGGCTCGGGATGCAGAGAAGGTTGTAGGACCACCTACAGCACAGCGCAGACAGAGGCAGTCACCGGATCGGTACACTGGATACATGGCTCTTGCGAGTCAATGTGTCGTGACGGAGCCATCCTCTTTTGAGGAAGCTGTGGAGGAACCCGCATGGGTAGATGCCATGATCGAAGAATATGATTCAATCGTCAGAAACAGTGCATGGGAGATTGTCCCAAGACCGGAGGGGAAATCAGTGGTGGGTTCTCGATGGATCTACAAAGTGAAGCAGGCGGCTGACGGGAGTGTGGAGAAGTACAAGGCGAGATTTGTCGCCCGTGGCTTCTCACAGATCGAGGGGATCGATTATGAGGAGACCTTTGCACCTGTCGCAAGGTACTTTTCCATACGGACGATCCTTGCTCTCTCAGCGTAGATGGGGTGGCACATTCATCAGATGGATGTGAAGACTGCGTTCCTCAATGGAGTTATTGAGGAGGAGGTGTACATAGAGCAGCCTGAAGGTTTTGAGATCTTCAGCAGTGAGTCGCATGTGTGCCGACTCAAGAGAGCACTGTACCGGCTGAAGCAAGCACCTCGTGCTTGGTACACTCGGATAGACAGCTACTTCACCGGGCTTGGATTTTCCAAGAGTGAGGCGGATCCAAACCTGTACCAGATTGTGGTGGAGGGGAAGCTGTTGATCATCGTACTGTATGTAGATGATCCGATTTTGACTGGCGATGAGCAGTTGATACTTTCATGCAAGGAGGATCTTGCACGAGAGTTTGAGATGAAGGACTTGGGCATCCTTCATTATTTCCTGGGATTGGAGATTTGGCAGCGCAGCGGAGGACTGTTTGTTTCTCAGGGAAAGTATGCTCGGGAGATTCTGGAGAGGTTCAACATGCAAGGCCGCAAGCCTGTTGACACTCCTCTTCCTGGTGGTTGGAGGAAGGAGGATGCTACTTCAGCGGAGGTAGTGGATGCCACTGTCTATCGACAGCTGGTGGGGTCGCTTATGTATCTGGTCAATACACGACCTGATATATGCTATGTTGTTAAATTTTCGTGCCCTATGGTTAAGCCTACCAAGCTCTTTGGAAGCGTTAAAAAGCATGTGGTCACGGTTATCTTAGTGGCACATCTGACATGGTCTGTGGGTATTGTGATAGGAGGATGGAGTGCCAAGCTTTCTCGGCTTCATGCATGCAGATTGTGCAGCCCAACAACCAATGAACCTAAGAGCACACGCGGGAGGAGTTTTCAGCATTGGCCGACAATGCTTTTTGGAACAAAGCAGTAGCTGCAGATCCGTGGCACTCGCCTTGCCAGATGTTTAGCACACAGCAAAGAAAACTTGAACTATCGACAGTTGGTGGGGTCGCTTATGTATCTGGTCAATACACGACCCGATATATGCTATGCAGTTAACCAGCTTTCGCCAGCTATGGTTAAGCCTACCAAGCTCTTTTGGAAGGCAGGCAAGCATGTATTGCGCTATATTAGAGGCACATCGGGATATGGTCTATGGTACAGACAGGAGGATGAGTTGAGGCGGCAGTGCTTCAGGCATCGGTATCATCATATCAGAGATTGTGTTCAACGGAGAATCATGATGCTTTCATATGTTCCCACGGAGGATCAGGATGCCGACATCCTGACGAAGGCGCTCACCAGGAGCAAGTTCGAATTCCACAGAGGCAGGATAGGGATTGCAGATAATCCATATCTTGCTGAGGGGGAGTGTTGAGAATGCAGCAAGATGATGGAGCTTAGTGAAATGAAGTCGCCTTCACTAAGTGGGCCCGCAGGCAAATTCTGGCGCAAAGTCTATTTTTAGACTATGTTTATTTTTAGACATATGGAGCATGGTCCAGGGGTTGCAGTATGTTATTCTTGGAGTATTGGTCATGTTGGTAAAAATAGATGGACCTCTATTTTTTGACCTATAGGTCGATAGGTCGATGTCTATTTTTAGACTGCCTATCCTAAAAATAGGGAAGTCAAATATTATTTACCCTTAATAATATTTGGACTCTAAACAACAGCTTACTCTCTTGGAGCACTTCAGTTCGAGCTACAGAAGTGGCTCATGCATCTGACAGAGGAATTACGCTATTCCCAAGGGTTTGATGGCATCATGCATGGTTGACTTCAGTTAGGACTTCAGTGGCAGAAGTTTGGTGGAGTTAATGAGACAAATAGTGGAGTTGTGTTCTGTTTATTTTAGTTGAACTAGTTGAGATTAGTTTAACTAGCTAATCAATTAGTTATGAGTGGAGTGAATTAAATGTTATTTAATTCATTAATTAGTAACTCATTATTCAACTCAAGAACACATCAGTTCACTACAGTGCATGGACAGTTCAGTGGAGACCAGTGAAAGAGGTAGATGAAAGGGTGGAGTTAGCTATCAGTGGCGACATCAGTTGTGCATGAGATTTGCACCACACTTGGAGGATTTTTCCATGAAAATTGTGCAGTCAAGCCAAGGAGATTTGAACCTTGGATCCCTATATAGAAAGGCCTAGATTGCGCAATAGAGGAAAGGCAATTGGCGGTGAGTTTTGAACCAGTAACCTGTTCAAAACTGAGCTAAATTGTGGGTAACTGTATGAGAAAGTACTGAGTACTTGTGAGGAGTATTGTAATGAGTTTGTCACTTGATTTCTCCATTATAATATACACAATAGCTGCGAGGTTTTTAGCTATAAGCTTTCCCCATACATACTGTGTTAATGTGTATGATGATTTGACGTGTTATCGCTTGATTTTATTTCCGCATGTTTGATGATCTGAGTGGAACAGATTATGTGTTGCATATAAATTCGAATTGTATGTGATCAGGATAGTCTCGGTGGATAATTAATCATTATTCATCAAATTTCTACATCCTCAGCATCTTAGAAACTACTCTGCAAAACCATGACTAAAACAGGAAATTACACAATACGAAAAATAGGCTTTGAAAATGCATTCGAAACTTCCTATCTATGACAAGTGTGAAAAAACTGAAGGAGGATATTGTGATTTGGTCTGTGCTTCAGAAAAACCTCTTTCATTTTCCAAAAATGGTCTTGCATGTGATCAGGAACAACGTTTAAACATGATGACTAAAATAGAGTATTTTGTGAAGCACTTGGAAAGCAAAAGAAGGCTTGATTTTTATCGATTTGCTGACTGTGAATCAACCTATGATCTCCTCATTGATGGTTTCTTAGCTTATAATTGGCATGTCGATGCTCTGAAAAGGATTAAGGCAACATTCAAATTTGAAATTCTCCTTGTTTTGTCTTGTAGCATTGTAATAATTTGCAGTGATGTCATGAAGCACTCCACCTGATTTGATATAAACACTAGGGCATGGGAAATCACTAGACCATGGGGTAGTATCATGTTTTTAGATAATGGGGGGTTATTTTTGTGAGGAATGGTATGCTGGTATAGGGAAAATGGGTTGTAAAGTTATGGAGACAAGAATATGGGGGAAAAGGGATAGAGTATTTTTTAAGGAACATACTCATCTACCATCAGAATTTCGACCACAATAAACTCAATTAAATGATTTTGAAAGACAAACAACTGACACATAACCCTTTCGACTTGATTGTACAAAGGCGTGCGACCATAACTCCCATCGACTTGAGACTCTTCCACGCTTTTGATGAACCCTTTAAGGAAAAAAATTGACAATGTCAGACAATGACAGTGGTAGTGGTCATAGGCTTGACTTATTTAAAAACAAAAAATTGAAGGACATGGAAAATATATTTGACGATGAAAACTAATGACCCTAACAATAGGCATGCTTATTTTGAAATAGTATTTTATCAATTTTAATTCAACTATCAAGAATTATTATGTGAATGGTAGGGATCTTAACCTCCAGACTAATATTCTAGAATATTATTAGGAATATGCACAAATCAAAGCTTAAGCTTTATCTTCATAATTATACTTTTTTGTCTTTTTAATTAAATTGATTAATTAAATAAAATTTCATATGCCACTTATTTAAAAACAAAATATTGAAGGACATGGAAAATATATTTGACGATGAAAACTAATGACCCTAACAATAGGCATGCTTATTTTGAAATAGTATTTTATCAATTTTAATTCAACTATCAAGAATTATTATGTGAATGGTAGGGATCTTAACCTCCAGACTAATATTTTAGAATATTATTAGGAATATGCACAAATCAAAGCTTAAGCTTTATCTTCATAATTATACTTTTTTGTCTTTTTAATTAAATTGAATAATTAAATAAAATGTCATATGAACAAGTGGCATATGAAATGAGTTATGGTTTTTTTTTTTGGCATGTGGTATTGACCATAGTATTGTAACAAAGGCTACATGTGGTAAAGTGGGGTTCAATATTCATGATTAAAAATATCATTACATTTTTTTTAAATGTATATATGCTTAACTTATATATTAATTATTTTTATAATTAATAATAATAGTTTTTTATATATCGCTACCCAAGCTTGTAGAAAAATTTAGCAAGGGAGAAAATTGGAAAAAATCTCAACTGGCTGACGCATTAACAGACCACTCCAGTGGATAACTGACAATATCAATGTGGCAAAAGGGGTTTCTTTCCATGCGGTCAGGAGAAAGGCTAATGGCCTGGCCGATTACATGGCCAACCAGGGGGTCATCACGCATGAAAGGCTCGTGCCCAAGGATTAGACCTCCCTCGAGTACATCGACATAAAGGATAAATGCAATGAAATAAATATAAATGATTTGATCAAGGCTGGCGTCCTTCCCCAGCCGTCGATTCCTGCCGTCCATAACAATCATGTACCGAATTATGGCTCTAGCGTGCGATCTCACAGCGGAGAGATCTAGGCTCGGATCGGGATCGTCTGCCAACCTACATACCGCAATGAATACGCACGCTCCTATTAACCAGCTTGCCATGCGTCTCAGTCCTAGGAAGGCGGCTTGTTTCCATTCGCCTCACCCTATTTATCTCTCCCTCTACAAGCTTTATTCTCATTCCGCTGATGTCGGGAAAATTATTTCCCCCATCTCCTCTGCTCTGTTTTCCCTCGACTCCCTGTAGAAGCTCTATCTCATTCTTCTCAAGGTTTTCTCCATGGCTCCTCGCCATAGACACCCCCCTCCTCCCCATCCCTTTCATTGCAGCCACTCCTCCTAGTGGGAAAACCCTGCTAGACAGCCCATGACTCGAGCAGAGACCCAGGCTCGAAACGCGGCTCAACATTTCAGGGAAGTAACCCCAGAGCCAATACAAGATTTCTTGGATGATCTGGAAGCAGAGGTTGCGGCTCAGTGGTGGGCCACCCCAACGAAAACGGTGGATGAATAATTTCACTGGATCCCGTACCCTGGTCTAACCTGCAGTAGGGAAAATCTCTTTACAAGAGCGGTCGACCTGCATTGGAATACTAAAACCCTCCTCTCTCTCGCTCTGCAGGAACAAAACAAAATTAGCTAGAAGCTTGAAAAGAAGATACAGTCCCTCTCACAAAAGTTTGAAATCTTCTTCCACACGGAGCATCACCTGCGCTTTGTGGAAAGCACCTCGCCGCATTATGAGCTCCTGAAGAATAGATCCAAGTTGCACTAGAGTGCAAGTGTCAAAGCAGAGGCAGGCCCTTCGAAGCCCCCTCCTCAGGATGCGGGTCATTCTCGGCGCTCCCCCACATAATGGTTGGCTGGCACCCCTGAGCAGCCGATTAACATCGACGAGGATTGCAATGACGAGGATGACACCGTTGCTCCACCGGGGATGTAACTCTTGCTAGTTTTTTATTTGATATGCAATCGTTTTCCCTTTTTGGTTGTTTCGAGCCTGCGAGCTCGTTTTTTGTTGTCTCGAGCCTGCACGCTCAAATTTTGTTGATGACATTGTTTTTGAACTCTCCACCCAGCTTCTCTTTCCCTGTATACCTTCTCCCTGGGTGCGGGATCCTTCTAGTAAAATTGCAGGTCTATAGGCTGTAGCCAAGATGGCTCCTCTTTGTAACACTATTTTTGTCAATTAATGTGAATATTCCCTCTGGAATGTACAAAAAATATAATAGTTTTTTATATAAATAAAAATACATATATAATTTTATTTTTTATTTTATTTTTTTTTATCAATGTAAGATGTATCATTAAGTGCTTATCATGAATTAATGCCTATCCACATTTACCAAAAATTTAAATGTGCCCAAGATGTTGTAATGTCTTGTCTTGTCTTATTATGTAAACATTTTGACTTGGTAAAATTACATAAAAATACAAATAAAATTGAAATAAAATAGTCAATTTATTGTTGGTGGTTTTTGGGCTCCAGGTTTTGACAACCCGTAGTTTTTCCATTGATATTTTTATGTAACAATATATATATATATATATATTAAAATTGGATCTATCAAGTGCCAATAGGTATCAAATATTTTGAGGTGCAAACATCTTTTAAAGTGAAATCTATGTTGGTTTATATGAGCATACTAGTTGTATTATTTTGTAATATTTTATATAGGTTTTGGATTTTGGAAATAGACAATACTAATTAAAAACTTGTCACTTGTGTTTGAGTTTTCGTAACTTTGTTTTCTATGTGATGAGAATGTTTCAGTAGACATGAGAAGGTATGGTGGCCTAATTGTTTACATTGTAAGGGGATGTGCCTTAGTAATGACTAGTTGTTGTAAACATTCCATTTTGATTTATTTTTCCTAGGAAAAAAAAATAACAAACAAACAAAAAATGCATTTTATATATAAGTTGAAATAAAATATGTTTGAAGGTGCATTCCACACATCCATGTGATAAAATATTCCTTAATAGGATTTTTTGAGGATCTTAGAAAAAATTGCTCGATGCCTATTATCATTGTGATAAAGGCTTCACAAAAAAAAATCTTTGTATGTAAAAATAAATACAAATTTCTTTCAAAAAACAACTACAAAACACATTGTTTGTTGCATGAGAAGCATCAATGTCAAAATATCAGAAAATCCTCCAAACCGTCAAATGTCCTGGACTTAGTACCATCCTTACGAGAAATCAGTTAGTATGAACCTATTTGCATAATTAAATCCTCCTTTGACAATGTATTAACCATCTTGTTGTGTTGTCTATAAATATGGGGGAGAACCAGTTGGTCGAAAAGGGAGTAAATTTCTTTGACCTAATGAGAAATAAACATAAGACTGATATTGAGCACCTGCATTTCATCCTTCATTCTCTTTATCACCATATTTTAATCTCCCATCACTTGTGAAAAATGAATGTTCTTAGAATCGGTACATTTTGAGAGATAAAATAGGGATAAAATCTCAACACTAGTATTTGTCCCTATCCCCCCATTAAATTTTAAAAAAATGGTAAATGCTCTAGGAGACACACACCACAAAATTGAGGCCATAAACATGAGAATCCCCTTGACAAGCCCTATCAAAGAAATCCCATGGATGACTTTGGTCAATAACCAGAGGAACCACTTGTCACACCAAGAGGGAGCTTTGTATGTCATAGAAAATCCCTGGAAAAAAATTTCTATTTTCAACACCACTACCTTGAATGGCGAGTATTTTCCTTTGAAAATATCCAAGTTGTGAGCATACCAAATAAACTTATTCACTACAAGGGGGAGAGCTCTAAAAAAATTGCCATTTTAATCTTTTTAACTTGTACTTTAATTGACAATGATGGATTGGATAAATTAGTGTAATATCACACCACAAGAAAGTTTGTAAAGTGAGCTTAACTATTAGGGATAATTGTTCCTTCCATAAAGTCACAGGTTCAAATTTTGAGTAGGGCAGTGTTTGTAAACCTTCATGAACTAAGTAGTTAAACCATTAAGTAGATGGGTTCCCTTGTCCCAAAAATAAATCTCTTACATCAATTTGATACTCAACCAAGATGTGACTTAAAGTGAAATACTTCAAGATATACAAACATTCAAATAAATAAAATTCAAAAAAATCAGAATTCAAACCATAATTATAGTTGTTATGAATACATTTATTATAAATAAATTTCTTTATTATTCAGTCTAGACCATGTAGTTAAGAGAAGAAGTATAATATTTCCCACCCAAAATCAATTATGATAAGTGACATGTTTAAATTATTAATGAGTATATTGTTGTACTGGTCTCAAGCTTTGAAAAATCCATTTACCTTTATTTCCATTTTTAAATAAGTACCATCCCTTTTTTTTGTAAGCTAATTTTTTCTATTGATGATTCATCAAAGTAGATGTCTAGAGAGTTATTGCAAGCCTTAGTTTGGCACTAGAGAAACAATGTTAGTGACAATGTAAAATTCTATTTTCCATTAGAAGTTCAACATTTCAACAAATATTACATTTGATTTATAATCAAAACTAAATTATCTAACAAGCTAATATGCCAAGGTTGCAAACTATAGAGGAAAAAGAAAAACTAAAGTAAACTAACATGAAATTGATGAGGAATTAGAGGGATCCATATTAATAGGGTATTTAGGCTATTTGCTAGTATTTTATGCCTCTAGCAAAATCTTGCTTCTTCAACCCCATGCCAATTCTCTAGAGTGTGAGATCAAGCAAGGAATTGTTAAGGTAATAATACCAAAGAAACTAATTAAGAAACATGTTGTTGCAATCCTCCTCCACACGATAATCATTAAATCTCCTATTAATGAACCCCTGCGATGAAATAGTCTCTTTGGGCAAGTAGATTTCCTCATGGATTGTGTAATCCTCCCTTTCTGTACCAAGGTCCATCAAATAACAAATGTAACAGGTGATGCATTCGCCATGTAAGTTAGAGGATGGTGGGATGTGAAGTTCCCTTATGCCTCCTACATGTATCTTTGAGACCATTATGCGGGCGTGATGACACATCCCCTCGCATGTGGCATGGTGTGAAGACGACAACTCACCCCCCACCCTCTCTTGATCCAAACACCCCATCCATATATTATTATTATATATATATATATATATATATATATATATATTTTTTTATTTTTTTTTTTTCAATTCAAATATAATTAATATACTTATTTTTCTTTTAATTATGATTCCATTAGAATGATAAATACCAACAAATATCCATCTCAACTCTAGATCTATCAAGTGTCGAGAGGGATCAAATATCTTGATGTGCAAATCTTTCCCCAAGTTTCGCACTAAAAAAAGAGGTTTTCACCTCAAGATATTTGATCCCTCTCTAAGCTTGATACATTCCAAGTTAAATGGATCCAGGTTGGTTACTTAATTTAAAATTATGAATAAGTGGAATGTAAAACCTATCACATATTTTTTTAAGCGGAATAATCAAATTGAAATGTAAACTTTTGTACATCTTAATGCATCAATTAATTAGGAATTTTGTAAACTATCTTATAACCTAACTGATCTGAACTTACATAAGAACGCAAAAAATTACAGATATAACCATAACTACAGAGATGCATTAGAAATAAAACTTCATTTCATTAATATCAAATACCAAAATAAGCTTACAAACATAATGGAAATAAACTAGCTTGAGCAATGGTAGCTTATCTCTAAGAAGAGATGTGGCGGTTACATGCCTTTGAACTGTGTTACAATGAGAATCGGAGGCTTATTTATTATTTAGAAATAATGGAAAACCCTAAACATCCAAAAATATAACCCCATAAGATGAAGCATCAAAACTATGGGCCCCATTTGGGTAAATTGGTACATCAACTTCACGTGGTCATAACTTTGGCATATGATTTTTGTTTGACGCGCACAATATCTCATTAGAAATTTATTCGAGGACTACAAATTTCAAGTAGAAATCATCAATTAAAGACTCATATTTTCCCTAGTTTTCCAAAAAAAAAACGTTTAGGTCCTAAAAATAGCTCCAGAAGTTCAGGACCCGAAAAAACTGCCAAAAATAGTAAAATGTGCTACAATTAAGGAAACTGAAATATTGAAAGAGACAGTGGTGGGGATCCCAGTGGAATAGGTGGATGGCCACAAACATCCACCTGTATCATTCCTCCCCCATTAGGAATCAATGGTCCCCATTGCATTGAGTGCCTCCATGAGATGGGGAAAATCCTGCTAAACGTGGTCCCTGGTGAGCCACTTGCCTTGGTGCAGGAGTTGGTGAGCTTTGAAAACCCGATACAGTTGGATCTTCTATTGGAAAGTGTTCTTGATATATGTTTCCATAATCCAATCAGTTGTGGAATGTTCCATGCATTTTGGGTTTAACTCTGTTGACGTGAGATGTTCTGCTATGTCTGATGTGTCAAGTAATGGTGGGAAGTATGGTCGAAGGCGGTCTGCATTGAACACTAGGTGCAGGCCAAGGAATGGTGGAATGTTGAGCTCAAAATAATTAACTTCCCACAGCCTTGGTAATGGTGTAAGTACCATATTGGAGTGGTTTGAGCTTTTGATGGGCTTCGGTAAGGCGTTCTTTCTGCAAATGCAACCAATATTTGTTGCCCGCCTAAAACTTGTGTGGCACAAGATGTTGATCATGTCGCTACTTTTACTTGGCATTTGAATTCTCCAAGATGTCGTGAACCTGCTATAAGATGTGTTGGATGCATTCAATAAATTTGGTTGCTTTATCAACCTCGAACAATACATGTGTGGATTTTGTCTCTGTAGTCGCATGAGGCATGACAACATCAATCAGACATAATGGTTGAAATCCTAGGTCCACTTGAAAGGGACTATGACCAGTCAAGCTATGGATAGCTCTGTTATAATTGTGTTACACATAGGGAAGCCTCTCATCCCAAATTTGTGGATGCTTGGAGTTGTACATGTGGAGTATGTGCATTATCATCCTATTGACGACCTTCATTTGTCCATCAGTCTGTGGATGGAAGGTAGTCGACTTGGTGAGCTTTGTGTCCAATAGTGTCTAGAGGCTTGAACAGAATTTTCTTAGGAACCTGCTATCCTGATTTGATATAATGGTCTGCAGGATCCCAAAATGTACCCACACTCATTCAAATAAGAGTTTCAGAGTTTCCTCTATTGTGATACTCTTCTTGCAGGTCACCAATATGATCACCTTAGAAAATATGTCAACGACCACAAATACAAAGTCATTACCATGCTTGGTAGAAGGGAAGCCATACATATAGTCCATGGAGATGGATTCCCATGGTTGGTTAGGAGTATGCATAGGAGTGTACAGGCCTTGTTTCTTGATCGTTGGCTTAGTGATCGCGCAGGTAGTGCATGATCTGATATATTTCCCAACATCAAGTCAGAGTTTTGGCCAATAAAAGTACATTTTTAGTACAACCATAATTTTCTCCACCCAAAATTCTTTTGCGACCCAATTGTAGTGTGCCTCCTAAATCAGCTTGGAATGCTCGCTTGAAGGAACAAAATGGTGGCATAGGTAGCATAACAATGCATCCTGGAGGTCGAAATCGGGAACTTTCTTTCCATCTACTAGAATATAGTATGTGGAGGCAAACTCTGGATCATTTTTGTATAGTTGCGGCCATCCAGAGGTCTCGTGGCCACAAGAGTTGAGAAATATAGTCAATGTTTCAACTGGGGGTCGACTGAGGCAATCTGCAACATGATTGGTCCTTCCCTTTGTGTATTTAATATTCAAGTGGAATTGTTGCAGATATGTAGACCACTTCTGATGGAAATTTTTCTGCAACTTCCCTTACGTCTATATAAACTGAAGAGGTCGGTGATCAGTGTGGATGATCGTCTCCTTCCCCATAATGTAATGCTTCCATTGTCTGCAAGCCTGCACGATGGAATACATCTATTTATCATAGGTGGGGTAATTATGAATTGTATCAGAAAGTGTCTCACTATGATAGGCCACTAGATGCTTATGTTGGGTGAGGAATACACCAATAACATAGTCAAAGGTGTTTTTCTCAATTTCATATGGTTGTTGCAGTTCTGCAGTGTGAGTACCAGTGCAGAGCATAGGCGATGCTTCAACTCATTGAACACCTTCAGTTGGGACTCAGACCTGGAAAACTTTGATTTTTCCCCGTCCTTAGTAATCTAACTCAAATGTCAAGTGATATGAGAGAATCCCAACATGAACCTTCGATAAAAATTTGCAAGGCCCAAAAAGATGCGAAGCTCTATTAGAGTGGTTGGGGCCGGCCAATCTCGAATGTCTTGGATCTTAGTCAGATCCACATGCACACCACACTTATCTATGATGTAACCCAGATATTGGACCTGGATCATGCCAAGGGTGCATTTCTCCAAGTTGGCACACATTTTGTCATGCCGAAGGGTTTGAAGGACCTGTCGAATTTGTTGCAAGTTTTATTTCCAACTCTTGTTGAAGATGAGGATGTCGTTCAGATAAACAACCATGAATGAGTTATAGAAGGGCAAAAAGATGTCATCCATTAGCCTCATAAAAGTAGAAGGGTAATTTTTCAACATGAAGGGCATAACCAACGATTCAAAATGGCCTTCCTTGGATTTGAAGGTTGTCTTCCATACATCTCTAGGCTCTACTAGAACCTGGTGAGAGCCATACTTCAGATCGATCTGGATAAAATACTTGTCCCCTTTGATTTGGTCCAGAAGGTCTTCAATCCATGGGATGGGATACACGTTCCTGACATTGATTTTGTTTAGTGCCCGATAATCAATGCAGATCCTCCACGTCCCATCCTTCTTCTTTAAAAGTACAATCATGCTCCCAAAAGGTGAGGAACTTGGTCGGATGTTCCCTTTTTGCAGCAACTCCTGGATTTTCTGCTTAATCTCTTCATTATCAAGAATGGAGTGGTGATATATCGGCCTGTTGGGTAGAGGTGCTCTGGGAGTCAGATCGATCGAATGCTTGATCTGACAGTGAAAGGTTACCCCTGTGGGTGAGGAGAATATGTCCATGTATTCTTCCATGACTGTATCAACCTGCTTCTGTTGTGTGGAGGAAACCTTTTCAAGGGCCATATATGTGACTACAATATTCCCCTTATTTTGAAATTGAATCAGGAAGAAAACAAATTTCCCAGTCTGGAATATGATCTTACTACATTGCAGAGATCAAAGAGATGGTGGTAGATGGGGCTACCTCTAGTATCTTGTACAACTTATTACCCAAAGAAATAATAATAGATCAAGTTCTAGACTTATATACAACATGTCACTTCCACAAGTATGGTTGTCCTAATAATACATCGCAAACTTCAAGAGGAGCAACATCACACAGTACCTCATCCATGAAGGGGTTGGTGTTGTAGAGAAGGCGACATTGTTGGTTGACGTGGAGAAATTGTCCTTGGTGAAGCCACCCGATGGTGTACGACTACGGATGTGTTTTAGTCAGTAGTCCCTACTGTTTCATGACCTATATTGAAATGAGGTTCTTTTCGCTCCCACTCTCAACAATGAACTGCAACAGAGAACCCTTCACCTGCATCTGTGAGTGGAAGAGGCATTCCCCCTCCTCTGGATATTCAGGCTCAATATTCTGGATCTTGGTGGTCACCAAGGTGACACCGGTATCTGTATCAATGATCTGCTTCCCTTTGTCATTCCCCTTTTCGGGTTCTGATTCAAAGTCAAAAAATGCATCTGATTCGGAAGCCTTTCGCTCTACCACCAATGACTGCTTGGCCCAACACTCACTTGTGTTGTGAGTGGAGCTCTTATGGAATCCACACCACTTTCCCATGTCCTTCTTTGTCTTCATGGTGTTGTTATTTTCTTGTGGCTTCAAATACTTATCCTAGGTCACCCCGCCTTGGATTTTTCCTTTTCTCTGTTGTTTGGAGGTGCCTTTCCCTTGCTTCAAATTCGCAGATCTGAAATCTCGCTTTTTTGGTTTAAACTTCTACTCAATATTGACAATGTATTGGTACGCAGTGCCAAGCGAGGAGATGTCTAGGAACTCCATATCACCATGGATGTACCTTTGTAGACAGTCGTGATACTTGAGTACTAAATTTCATTCAGAATCCTTGATACCCAACTTCATGCGAAGGGTATGAAAAACATTGGTAAACTCAAGCACATCTTGGTCCCTTCCTTGCCGCAACGTGGTCCACTTTATGTATTTATCCTCATAGCTCCCAATAGGGTAGTACTACTCCTTGATGGCATCATGTAATGAATTCCGAGTGGGTGTGGATGAAAATATTGAGGGTGTACTTTCATTCTTTTTCTCATAGTAGGTTTCCCACTAGTCCTTGACGTGGGGGGAGGCTTTGAGAAGTGCGAAAGTAATATTTTCCCAACTGGAAAAATTATGAATAAAATAATATCCTTCTAGCAGATTTAACCATTTATCTACGACGTTCACATTTATCTAACCTTCAAATATGGGGATGTCAAAGTTAACTTGTACCTTTAAGCATGTGGTGCTTTTAGAGTGGTTGCTGGAAGGAAATGTGTCACCTTTGGGTATCTGTTGAAGGATCTGGGAAAATTTGTCCATCATTGCATTCCTTTGTCGCTCGAGGGCTTCTTCAAACAATATTTTGAAAGGATCTCATGCCCCCTCGTATTTCTTCTCTTTCACCATGGGAGGCTATCAGGGTTTGTGACATTGGTCTTGCAAAGGTTCGACCAATTTGAGCCCTAACTCCCTATATCTCGACCTCATTGGGGACAGGAAAAGAAAAATCAAGAAAGAGCAGACCGTTATGATACCACTGATACCACTGATCTAAAATTACACAGGAGCACAAAAAATTACAGATATAACCATAATTACATAGA
The DNA here is from genome assembly GCA_034641835.2 of Pinus albicaulis. Lineage (NCBI taxonomy): Eukaryota > Viridiplantae > Streptophyta > Pinopsida > Pinales > Pinaceae > Pinus > Pinus albicaulis. The sequence goes on along the minus strand of CM076576.1, from coordinate 173,099,373 downwards.
TGCAACAAAAATAACACTTTATTTCATTAATATCAAATACTTAAATAAGCTTACAAACATAATGGAAATAAACTAGCTTGGGTGATGGTAGCTTATCTCCGAGAAGAGATGTGGCAGCTACATACCTCTGAATTATGTTAAAATGAGGCTCGAAAGCCTAATTATTATTGATGAACAATGAAAAAACCTAAACATCCAAAAACCTAACCCTAGGAGATGAAGTGCCAAAACTATGGGCCATGTTTGGGTAAATTGGTACATTAACTTCTCAAGGTCGTAAATTTGGCATACGATCTTCGTTTGATGCGCATAATACCTCGATAGAAAGATATATTCGAGGAATACAACTTTCTAGTGGAAAACATCAATCAAAAACTCCTTTTTCCTTGTTTTTCCCAAAAAAAATTGTTTAGGGCCTCAAAACGGCTCTATAAGTTCATGGCCCGAAAAACTGTGAAAATTAGTAAATTGTTCTACAATTAAGGAAACTAAAATACTAAAAGAGACAGTGGTGGGGGTCCAAGTGGAATAGGCAGGTGGCCACCAACATCCACCTGGATCACTAACCTGGTCATTTTACACTTGCATCTGTATTATTTTAAAATTATTTAAACAAATTTAGTGAGTAAGATGAATTTAAATCTACTTCATGCACTTGAAAACATGAGAATCATCACTAGTAAGGGGTCATTTAGAGATGATGAGTCCTAACTACGTATTTTAGGTTTGTTAAGCTTTATATATTATTAATTTGTTTTTCAACATGTTAAAGATAAAATAAATATATTATATTTTAGTGATTAGGAGTTAGGAACATGTGATTTTTAATAATAAGTTGCACACGTTAGAGCATCTGCATTTCTATAGATTTTATCCTTTTTTCCATGGTGAATGGGTAATTCGTCGGAGAAATATGGTGACGCAAATTAGCCGAAGGTGTCCCCTCATGGGATTTGAAACTCTGTAAACAATATAACATGTCATTGTGCCAACCACTAGGTGGTCCTACTAGGAGACTATATCTCCATAGATTTTAGTAGACAAATTGTTGCATAGAAACTGGTCCCTTGTCCCATAAAAAAAAAAGGTATCATACACCAATTTAGTGTACACTTTAAGAGTAAACTTAAAAAAATATTATTATTATCACATATTATAAATCTATTACAATATTATATCATCATTTCCTTACAACTCATTTTATTGAAAAATATTATTTCTTAATATATCACTTAATTCTTTCATAACCCAACTTAGATCCATCTTAACTTTGGATCTATCAAGAGATGGATCAAATCTCTCAACGTGCAAGCATCTTTTTTTAGTGCAAAACTTGAGTAAATGTTTGCACCTTGAGAGATTTGATTCCTATCAAGGCTTGATAGATCCGGAGTTAAGATGGAGCTAGGCTGATTTAATTATTAATAATTATAATTATTAATTTTTTATTTTATTTTATTTTATGTAATTTGATCGAGTCAAAATGTTTTGATTAATCATTATAATAATATTTTTTTTTAATTTAAATTTTATTTTTATGTAACTTGATTCAGCCAAAATGTTTACATAACATTACAACATCTCTTCCATATTGAACTAGAGAGTGCCTCTCCACACAATTATTATACTAATATAATTAGTATTCCATAAATATCATTTAATTAAAAAAAAAAATATTTCTTAATATATCACTTAATTTGTTAAAAAAATATTCCACTAATATAATTATTATAATAGTTTAATATATTATTTAATTTGATTTATCATATATTATTATATTAATTAAAAAATATTTTATTTTCCAATATTTCATTTATTTTTGCCCCGATGGGGGTGGATGAACGCAGTTATGAGGGGGGCGGCGGCATGCCTCAACTCCCTCTTGAAATTTGAACCGTGTTACAAGTGGCATGTGTTACACATGCATACCTAGCATAGAGGTTTCGCGATGGGATGTGGTAAATTTACATGTGCGAGGGAAGGCGAAAAATTGATGTTTGCAAATTTGGGCATGGGCAGTCGTGGAGGTGGCAGTGAGAATGAAGCATTTGTGCAGGTCGCTAATCTGTGCAATCCTCTTCGTTCATGGCCCTCAGTGATAACGATTGTTGTCTGTTTGCAGAGACTTCCTTAGCGCATTGTTGGAGGCCGTTAACATCAGTTATGGAACCCTGGAGAGGAACTTAGTTGGATTCTATGCTACAAATGGGTTAGTAAGACACGAGAGAGGCACTCAGAAAATTGGGTTATGGGAGTGGAGATATTGTCCTGGCACTTGGCTCCAATCATCCTTGTAAATTCACTTAAAAATTATCTCATTTTTTATCGTATTATTTTTCCTCGTAACTGGGGGAGGCATTTATTAGCCATGCTGGTCTTGGGTTTGACAATCCTTTCTAAGGGTAGCCTAGGCTCAAGATAATTCTAGGCATATAGTAGTGGCGTCAGTGGATTAGTTCCTTTTGCTTGGATTTCTGGGTTAGAGACATTGGAGTGGAATGTTGGCCTAAGACTTCAAGGTCATTAGTCAGTGATAGAGGATGGCAGGATAGTTGATGGAATACTTTTAATTTATTCCCAGTGGTGCATTTATGTTTATGGGTTGTAGTTGTGAGAGGGTCCAAACAAAACTGTGTTGGTGGATGAGGTCTCTCCCTCTAGTATTGGAAAATTGGGGTCATTGAGATGTCTTTAGAGTTTTGGGAAACTTGACTCTTTTTCGAGAGCCAAGCTATTGGGGTTGGTGGAAAAATTGTTAGAGGAGAACATTTATGAACCTTTAGTGATTTCAACTCATAAAGGTTTGGAGTTGGAAACCTTAAAAGAGGTGTGGCTCTCACAACACTAAAATTATGCAATTAGGTACTGGGGTAGTTGGACTCATCGGTTCGTGGTGCATCAAAGGAAGCTCGACGTTGGGAACAATGAGCTGGAGTGGTAGTGAGGATGTTTAGATAGAGGGGTAGAGTGAGGAGAGGGACAAGATCATGAGGGCAAGGGGGAAAGCATAGAAGAGAAGCCACAATAGTGGAGGGAGAAGGTGTCCAAGAAGAAAATCTTGATGAGGCGGTGACCCACAACCCTGATCAATCTCCTGGTTATGTATTTATTCATGCCCCCTCTAATATCTTGGAAGCACAATTGCAGCAAGCCACCATGCTCCTGGAACAGTTGGGTCAGAATCATCATGATGATCATAATGAAATTATAAAATTCATGAACGATTTGCAATGCAATCAATGGAATACGCAGGATCGTCTAATGTCACTCTTACGAGGCTAAATATGACTAGCGAGGCATGTGGAACTATAACACCCTCCTCCCACATCTACCCAAGTAACCTACCAATCAAGGTAAACATGTGACGAAGAGTTACTATGATCTGATTCAACCTCCTAGGTCACCTTAAGGAAGTGGAACCAACACCACACCACAATACAAACCTTATGCACATGTTATAGGATAGTCAGGAGCCATCCTAGCCTCTCAGGAGGGTAGCCCCTGATTCAACCTAACCTTTTCATGCATAAATCCCCTGGTCGCTACCTTGACATGGGAAAGAGTGTGACTGGAAGCCTCTAATCATACATACAACATGGGTATGCATGCAACTATGGACTTTTCACAATAGTTCTGAGCCTGCGAACCCAATTTTTGTGCCACTTTTTAGGCCCAGAGCTCAAGTCACTGCCCAGAATTCCATGACACTTTCAGAACTGAAAGATAAAAATAGAATAATGATGTAAATACAAACACTTGAAATAGGACTTGACTAGACCCCTACTAGCCATAACAGGCGATTCATCAAACACGTCACAAATATGTAATCTACAGGTTTACCCAACATATCTGAGCATATGGGTCTCATACTTATCTGAGAATACCTAAGAAGCATTGTTGCCTCATCTCATTAACTAAATTATCATCTATTTTTTCATAGATACATTGTTCATTCATTTACGAGTCAAAACATGATGGGAGCCATACATCATCACCATCATGAAACACATTCATAACCAACATATAAAAAATAGAAATGAAAAGAATATAACATACATATAATCCAGATAATAACAAGCATATTTACCCATCAATACAAGAGGAAAATAGCTCTCATTGCCATAAGAAAAATGCAAATAAGTCTGGGACTTCCACATTCTACCTGGTGAGCCCTGGTGTTGCACCAAGAGTGTTGCAACTCCCAGGGGTTGCCCTACTTTACTTTATCAACCCGGGGTTCGTAAAAATTTGAGGTGATAGTGTTATATACACAACAGATGCATTATGTTCATGACATCCTCTTTTGCTTTACGAAAGGGTGCTACTTCTAGGGGTTCTCAATGAAGTTTGTCACACTTCAATGAAACTAAACTAAATTGCAGAAAGGAAATGATAGAAATGGAACTAATTTAATGTGTGGGAAGGAAATAACTATAAGAAACTAAATTAAATTGTTGAAAAGAAATGACAGGAAGGAAACTAATTTAAATTGAAGAAAACAAATAGCAAAAAGGAAACTAATCCTAAACCACACTTAACTTGGCCAAACAGCTAAATGCATTCTACTTATCCTATGATCTATCTACCATGCTTTTGTCCATGCAACTAGGCTATTCATGACTTCATTCTAATTAAAGAGAGTTAATTTGCAACTTGGAGGGAAGAAAAGGGCTAAAAGAGGCTAATGGGGGGTTTAACACATGAAACGAGGTTTGGAAGCGGAAAGAGGGGGTTAAACCCTTATAAAACTTTATCATAGCGTGAGAAATGAATTTGGAGCGGATATAACTCAAAAGTGCAATGGTGGAGTGCAATGGAGGACAAAAGTTGCGATGTGCAATGTCCGGAGTACAATGGATTTTTTCCTCTATTTTACTGCACATAAGCAATAAAAACTACAGCAGCACAAAAACCAAACAGCAATGAAACTTATCAGAAGCAGATCTAACTTAAATGGTAGAAGCAAAACTAGCTAAATGACAGAGCGAAAATGATAGGAACATCAGAGGAGTTGAGGCACATGGATTGGGCCCTAACCCGTGAGTCTATCCCTCTGAAACTTAAACCAGTTGAATGAAATCATTCTACTTATTTTATAAAAGAATAACTTCATACATCTCTGAAATTTTGATCCCTGAATAAAACAAAAAGCTCAATGGCTCACAACAACAGTTCTGAATGGAATCGACTTACTAACTAGAATAGACTAACTCTTCCTAGATCTAGCTCTGATCTATTTATTCTATAGGGCAGCTACCAACAGCTCCCTAGAAAATGGTGATTGAGTCCACCTGACTCCCAGTGAACAAGGATTGGGTGCACTCCTCTTTGAGTTGCTTGGCTGCCTTTGGAATTCGAATTGTTGAAGAGAATCCTTGGGGATCCTTTGGCTTCTTTTGAGGGTGGAAAACCCTCCTATAATTCCTCTTTGTTGTCTCATCCGAGTCTTTGTGACAAAACCCTTATAAAAATGATTAATAATTCATGATTTTATTCACTCAACCTTATATTAGGCACTCAGAGTATGTTAGCCTTAATCAACACCTATACTAGCATCATAAAACCAAATAATAATAAAAAATCAAGAAAAATAGATCTAAGAAGGCAAAAAGGTGACTATTAACCCCTCCAAATATGTCTAATGATGGAGCTCATCATCACCCCACTACTGAATGGTTGCTCATCCTCTGAGCAACTAATCCTCCTCTTGCATTTCCTTTAACGCTCTGACAACCCCCCTGATTTTCTAAGGAAGAAGTGTGGGAGTTTCCCCAAGGGGGTAAAAACCATTATTCTTTTCTGCACTCTCCCATTCTCTATCTTTTGCATCTATTTCCTCTTCATCAGTAAACCCCAGCAGCAAAGGTGGGTGAGCTTTAGTCCCAACCATTGGATATTTATGGCCTGCATGGCCCTCTTGTATAATGGTGCCCTTTCCAATGCACCCCTTAGTCTTTCTGGAGTATGGTACTCCCTATTCTTGAGGCTGTGAGGCAGGTTGTTCCATCTCCTTTGGTTGGCCATAATGCACTGCTCCTCTATCTGCCTAGAAACATCTTCAAAGTGCCCTATCACCTGGTTTTGAGCCTAAAGGTAGCTTTCCACCAATGCAAGGTCCCTTTCAATCTCTCGATGGTTAAGAATGACTCCTCTTGGGTTGAACAATTCTGGTATGATATATAAGGGTTCTCTATTTCTTCTTCCCATGACCTTCCATATCTCTTTTTCTCTAGTATCCTCATTCACCATCCAAGATGCTAGAGCCATTAACTTCATATCCCCCATTGTAGGATTGGGGTCGCAAATATCCAGATTTGTCAGCACAAATTTATGCACTTGAAACTCTTCCATCTTTGCCTGATCAGCCATGTTAGCTTGCTTGTAGAAATTCGTGAATTGCCTACAATCTTGAAAAGGTAGTGATCCATGGGAGGCTAGAGTTTTGATTTGAAAATAGAATCCATTGTTCTTTGAGGTACACAGGATATGAGTCAGAGGGGAATCTATGTTGAAGGGATTTTATGCATAAGTCTGCCATAGTGGCTACTTGCTCCTTTTTTTGCTGAAATTTCTCCTTTAGTGATACATTCTCTGCCTATGCCTTCTGCAACTACTCCTTCATAATTATCTCTTTTATTCTCCCCCCACCCCCCGCCTTGGTGATTCTTCAATGATAATCGGGCTTGTGGGAGAAGTTTCTGGCTCTCTCTGATTCTTTTCAGCTCTGGAATACCTAAAGGTTTGCCTTTTTCTCTTTGTGCTCAGAGGAGCTATGGTGGAAACTATATTTTTGTATTGAGGGGATATGGTTTTGTGTTGTGAGTATGTTTATCTCCCACTTTCTGCTATCTCTATGAATTCTATGGCCATCTCTTTTGTTTTGCTTTGGCCCTTTTGCCTCTTTCTTTTCTTCTTCTAGTTCTTCTTGTTTCTGTTGGTTCTTACTCTTCTTCTTTAAGTACTACGTGCTTTCGTTGGTCTCTCTCCCTTTAAAAATTTTCAATTTACTAGTTTAGATTAGATGACATCTCGTTTTATTAGATAGCGCAACTAATTTTGGAGTGCTTATGTAACTCGTCTAAGCTCCAGTTCTGTTGTAGACAGTTTTTTCCTCCTCCCTATTAATTCGTGACATATTGTATGTTTCCTCCCCTTGTTCTCCTCTATTCCACTTGATTTAAATTCTCTTCTTTTTCATGCCCAAGTGGCGTGTACTTCCAGTTTTTTTAGTCATACCTCACGGTAGTGGCTGAGTTAACTGGCCACCTTTCTGCCCCTTAAAATATAAGTCTACAAATTAATTATTTTTGGCTACTATGGATGTGTAGCAAGGGGTGAGAACCTATACCTGAGTTTACCTGTTGTGGTCAAGGCGTTTGCAAGAGCTGGAGGTTGGAGACAAGCCTTTTAGATGCTGCATTCCTCACCATATTCATGTATTCTGAATGAGCAGCTTGCTGAATGGGAAACTTCATGAGTGAGTTGCTAATCTTTGCTTGTTGTTTCTCTCTATTGTGGATGTCGCGTGGGGTGCTTGAGATTCCATGGTTGGAATTCTCATTCTCCTGGAGTCCGTTATGCAGATTTCCTTGTTTTTCTTCTTGGCAATCCATGAACAACATTATTTTTTAATGAACTTGCTAATGTTTGTAGCAGTTTATGTGTTGCTTCTCTTGCTACATTATGCTCAGGAATGGAGGAGTATGGTGTATGGAGGTGATGGAGGAAGTTATGAAGATGACTGGAGTGAAAAATCCATTGCACTTAGCCATCGGATCTTGGATTTTTTCCTCTATTTTACTACGCATAAGCAATAAAAAATACAGCAACACATAAACCAAATAGCAATGAAACTTATCAGAAGCAGATCTAACTTAAATGGCAGAAGCAAAACTAGCTAAATGACATAATGAAAATTATAGGAACATCAGAGAAGTTGAGGCACATGGATTGGGCCCTAACCCACAAGCCTATCCCTCTGAAACTTAAATCAGTCGAATGAAATCAGTCTGCTCATTTCATAAAATAATAGCTTCATACATCTCTGAAAGTTTGATCCCTGAATAAAACAAAAATCTTAATAGCTCACAACAATAGTTCTGAATGGAATCGACTTACTGACTAGAATAGACTAACTCTTCCTAGCTCTAGCTCTGCTCTATTTATTCTATAGGTAAACTACCAACATCTCCCTAGAAAATGGTGATTGAGTCCACTTGACTCCCAGTGAACAAGGATTGGGTGCACTCCTCTTTGAGTTGCTTGGATGCCTCTGGAATTCGAATTGCTGGAGAGAATCCCTGGGGATCCTTTGGCTTCTTTTGAGGATGGAAAATCCTTCTATAATTCCACTTTGTTGTCTCCTCCGAGTCTTTATAACAAAATCATTATCAAAATGATTAATAATTCATGATTTTCTTCACTCAACCTTATATTAGGAACTCAGAGTATGTTAACCTTAATCACCACCTATAGTATCATCATAAAACCAAATAATAATAAAAATGCAAGAAAAAAATATCTAAGAAGGGAAAAAGGTGACTATTAACCCCTCCAAATATGTCTAATGATGGATCTCATCATCACCCCCCTACTGAATGGTTTCTCATCCTCTGAGCAACTAATCCTCCTCTTGCATTTCCTTTAAGGCTCTGGCAGCCCCCTTGATTTCCTAAGGAAGAAGTGTGGGAGTTTCCCCAAGGGGGTAAAAACCATTATTCTTTTCTGCACTCTCCCATTCTCTATCTTGTGCATATGTTTCCTCTTCATCAGTCATCCCCAGCAACAAAGGTGGGCTGAGCTTTAGTCCCAACCATTGGATATTTATGGCCTGCATGGCCCTGTTGTATAATGATGCCCTTTCCAATGCATCCCTAAGTATTTATGGAGTATGGTACTCCCTATTCTTGAGGCTATGAGGGAGGTTGTTCCATCTCCTCTGGCTGGCCATAATGCACTGCTCCTCTATCTGCCTAGAAACATCATCAAAGTGGCCTATCACCTGGTTTTAAGTCTAAAGGTAGCTTTCCACTAGTGCAGGGTCCCTTTCAATCTCTCGATGGTTAAGGATGACTCCTCTTGGGTTGAAAAATTATGGTCTGATATATAAGGGTTCTCTATTTCTTCTTCCCATGACCTTCCATATCTCTTTTTCTCTAGTATCCTCAATCACCATCCAAGATGAGAGAGCCATAAACTACATATTCCCCATTGTAGGATTGGGGACCTAAATATCCAGATTTATCAGCACAAAGTTATGCACATAAAAATCTGTCGTCTTTGCCTGATCACTCATATTAGCTTGCTTGTAAAAATTCATGAATTTCCTACAATCTTGGAAAGGTAGTGATCCATGGGAGGCTAGAGTTTTGATTTGAAAATAGAAGCTATTGTTCCTTGAGGTACACAGCATATGAGTCAGAGGGGAATCTATGTTGAAGGGCTTCTATGCATAAGTCTGCCATGGTGGCTACTTGCTCCTCTTTTTGTTGCAATTGCTCCTTTAGTGCTACATTCTCTGTCTGTGCCTTCTGCAACTGCTCCTTCAGAATTATCTCTTTGATTCTTCCCCCCCCCCTGGTGATTCTTCAATGATAATCGGCCTTGTGGGAGAAGTTTATAGCTCTCTCTGATTCTTGTCAGCTCTAGAATACCTAGAGGTCTGCCTTTTTCTCTTCGCACTCAGAGGAGCTATGGTGGCAACTATATTTTTCTATTGAGGGGATGTGGTGTGTTGTGAGTATGTTTCTCTCCCACTTTCTGCTATCTCTATGAATTTTATGGCCATCTCTTCTGTTTTGCTTTGGCCCTTTTGTCTCTTCCTTTTCTTCTTCTGGTTCTTCTTATTTCTGTTGGTTCTTCCTCTTCTTCTTTAAGTATTGTGTGCTTCCATCGGTCTCTCTCCCTTTAAAAATTTTCGATTTACTGGTTTGGATGAGACGACATCTCCTTTTATTAAATTGCACGTCTAATTTTGGATTTATGTTACTTGGCTCAACTCCAGTTCTGTTGTAGACACTTGTTTCCTCCTCCCTATTAATTTGTGACATACTGCATGTTTCCTCCCCTTGTTATCCTCTATTCCACTTGATTTAAATTCTCTTCTTTTGCATGCCGAGGTGGTGTGTACTTCCAATTTTTTCAGTCATACCTCACGGTGGTGGCCGAGTTGACTGGCCACCTTTCTGCCCCTTAAACTCTAAGTCTGCAAATTAATTATTTTTGGCTATTATGGATGCGTAGTTTTGTGGCTCATTTTCAATAACCTTTATTTTAATTTTTTTCAAAAATACAAAAAAATTAGAAAACTATGAAAATATATGTTAAAGTACAAAGTTTCTCATACTTTAGCATAAAGGATGTAATGTTTTTTTTGTATAGTTTTAAAGTTTAATACTTTCAACTTTTCATGAGAGCGGGTCCCAGCATTCAGTTAATAAACTAGCAAGCTTATAAGCGGGATTTGATGATTCGACTGGCAAGAAAGAAAAGTGGCAACCCGCGGGCACATTTAGCACACCGGTTAACAAGGAGGGTGCCTCCGCAGTTGACCCAGTTGACTGCGAGGCCAATCAAGATCTATGACCAAGATTTACTGAGGAGGCATGACATTGATAAGTTCTCTGTACCTTCGAGGCTCCCGCAATGACGTAAGCAACTGGTGACAGCTAGTAGCCACGTCATGGTACCGTTTAATGGAATTTTGGCATGTCAACTCAGCATTTAATTCACAAACCTGCGCCACCTATTTAAAATTGGTTCCTATTTCACAAGTTTATTATTATTCTTCTACACTTGTCAATTTGCCTGTGTTTGTGCCTTCCATTGTTTTTCACCACCTTGTCATTGTTTGCCACCCCAATCGTAATTATGGCCAAGCGTTCGTCTCTGTCTGGTTCAGCCAGTCATATTCCTCTCATGGAAAATGAGAGGGATATTCAAGATACTGTTTTTTCCTTAGATAATCTCCAGTTCTATCAAAAATTCTGTCTGAACGACAAAGCCTCTCCAATTTTCACCGCCATGGTCAAAGCAGGTGTACTGTCTGCATGAATTCCAAGAACACACCTTTTTCCTGAGTTTTTGTATTGGCTAGTGTCTATCATGTACCTGGGCAAGTGTTTCATAATGAATTGTCAAGGAGAAAAAGTCTTGCAAGTCTCAGCCCTATTAATTCATCAAGACTTGTGTTACGATGAGTCAGAATCCTATGTCCAATTCACTGATGATTCATTGATAGCACATTATGATAGTCTTGCAAGTCAAGAATTCAATCAATTTGCCTTTTTCCTGAAGCTAGATACTAAGCAGTTTGTACCTGATAGCAAAGAATTCTCTATGGAGGTTTTTGATGAAGAATTATAACTGGTGCTGAGGTGCATTTCAAAGATCTTGGGGAAAGAAGATGACAACAAAATTAACAAATCAGTTCTGGGAATGTTTGCTTTGATTATAAAGCCAAGGGTAGTGCTGGATATTCCTTCATGTTGGCAAGAAGTTGTCAGTACTCATCTCATGAGCTTATCACTGAATGGGTCATTCAGGTTCCCCTCTCTTATTATTTATCTCTTTTTATATCCAAATGTAGAAGAATTTTTTTAGTCAATTTAGTGTTCCTAAATTGATAGCATAAATTATCAACCAGGGCTAGTAAACTGATGAAGTGTACTTGCACTATATGTGCCTAAGTATACCTTTTCTTATTTCATTGTTTTTAGTGTTTTATTGATGTTTTGGGTTTTGTTATGTTTGAGTCTTAATATGCTACTCTATGCTCAAGATATGAAGTTAAATCTATGTCAAAAAGGAAGAGAAAGGAAATCTTAGAATTAAAACAGAGTTTAGTTACAAGTTATGTCCTTAATTAGAAAATGATGAAAACAGAGAATCCTAATCCATGGATATTATAGCTTGCAAATGAGCATTCATGAAAATTAAAGGTAACTCAAAACACTACAACCCAATCGGATTCATTTACTTAGAGATTTGTTGGAATAGCTTGTGAAAGAGATCAAATTATAATGCCATGAGGATCTTTCTAAAACATAAAAGAAGTATTAAAACAAACAGTAACCTAGAACATTATAGTGAAATATCATTCATATTATAGAGGTGTATTGAAATAGCTTGAGAAAAAGATTACTAGAATGTAATAAGGATCTCCTATGAAATTTTGAAACAACTTATGACATTACAACTAGATCTCATTCATGAGTTAGAGATTTGTTGGAAGAGTTTATTGAAAGAGATTAGGCATAATGTGATAAGGATCTTCTATAAAACAAACAATCAGTAACCCACAGTATTATAACTAAGTCTTATTCGTGATTTAAAGGTTTATTGGAATAGCTTGAGAAGAAGACTGTTTGTAATAATACGAGGATCTTCTATCTAATTGCATAACAGAAAATGCTAATAACTCAAAATACAACCAAATCTCATTCATATAGTAGTGATACATTGAAAGAGCTTTGAGAAAGAGAATGGTTGTAAGATAATGAGGATCTTCTCAATCTAGATGACAGAAACTAAAGTGCTAGTAACTCAGAATATTACAATTAAATCCCATTCGTTTAATAGAGATATATTGGAAAAGCTTGAGAAAAATACTAACTGTAATATCATGAGGATCTTTTATCTAAGAAAATGACATGAAACATAATGCTAAGAGATGTAATTCCAGAAAGCAGTCTAAGTAAGGAAATATGACAAAAACAGAATTGAAAACTACTTATCTAGAAAACATGTAAAGCTTCCTCGAATAGTAGGGGCCCTCTACTATCAATTCAAAATTAATCCTTTAACTCCTCAAGGTTGTATTCAGAACATCATCAAAGTTGACTCATTCTATTATCAAAATGCTCGAAAACAGAGTATCACAGGAATGATAAAAATATGTATCAAACTTGTCTCTCTCGGATTTACCGAGCTGAATTTATATGCAATTACATAACTAATATTGAATAAAAGTAGGTCCAGGTGTAGTTTTAAAGTTAAAATCAAAACAGAACTCTTTTAGGATTCCTGATTTGATTTAAAGCAAATCAGGAGTCCTGATTCCTGTAGAAGACAGCTTGCTTGAATTTTGCTTTGACCACGTACATAGGCACCTCCAGCTATTGATCTGGTCTTCGTGGAAGGGAACGAATTATGTAGGAAAGATTTGGAATCCACCTATGTGTGCATTTTCTCTATATGACACCTGTAACATATGTAAACACCAAAATAGCTACGAAACGCTTGACTGGCTACAGAATGACTGCATTCTGTAGCTAAAACTGTTCAAAAATCATTAAGACAACAAAATCACAAAATTACAGTAAGTTAATCATTGTATGCAACCTTTAAGTAATCTTAGTCATTCTCGTTGAGTTTTAGGTTTATGAAATGATAAAGGAATGATGAAATGAAGTGAAGTTTGGCAAAAGAGAAGAAAATTTCAGGGCTCAACATACCCCCACTGCAAAACTCTTGCATGTCCTCATGCAATTTCATCAAAACTTTATTCCATTTGTACTGATACTTCTGCAAGAACATCTAGCCTCCTTTTTCTACTTCTTCTGGTAGTCAATGCCATTCTGTGTTTCCTTATGAGTGCTTTGAACCTAAGATTAATGAGTGCCCTGTTCAATTTCTCGTTTCTTTTCTTTAGCTTCTTGTTTGCTTTATATAGTGCTTCCATTTGCTGAGAGAGAGTGTTGTTCATGCTACCCTTCAATTTGACCTGCTCTCTTAGGATTTCATTTTCATTCTTGATATGGTTATTCAGTATCTCCAATTCATAATTGTCTCTTTTCAAAATTTCTATTGGAGATTCTTGTGGACTGGGAGATCTTTCTCGATTTTCTGAGGCCCTTTTCTCTAGTGATTCCACATAGTCATAAATCTATTGTTGAGCCGGATCTATATCTGGGGTTCTTCTGTTAAGGTTTTATTCATACTTGTGTAGAGGAGATCTATCAACTGGAGATTGGATTGGTGTTTCTTCTTCTTCAATTTTTATGACTCCTGTTTCCTTAATGCATGTCTTTTTCACCATGCCTTTAATCCTGGAGCTTCTTCTCAATTTAGGTGGATTTTCATCTTTTTCTTCAGCACATTCACTTGTTAATTTCTCCTTTCTTTTATTCCTAAGTTGTTTCCTGATCTTTACCAATTTTTCAGAGATTACTTCTTCACTATCTTCCTGTGTTGATGTATCAGGTTTGATCTTAACAGATTGAATAATTTTCCCCCTCATACTTCTTCTTACAGGTTCCTCTTTAGATAGTGTTTCTTCTAGTTCTTCAAAATGGTTTCTTAGGAGGAATTCATCCCAGCTATCTCCTAATTTTTTCAAGTGAAACTCAATTAACATTTTAATTAAGCCATGATGATGCAAAGTAGTTTTTAGGAACTGAAGTCTTTTCTAAACATTAGAGGCCATCCTTTTCAAACTATTAAGCAGGAAGAAGGGTAAATTTATTTCATCCTCTAAGAAATTCATCATTAGTCTAATATGATAGACATACAAAGTGCCAAATCTACCCTCACAGGTTATGAATTTTTGTAAAATCAACAACACATTCCTCCATTTATTTTTCAAAGTTGTACTAGGAATACCTTTTCTAAACACTAAAATGTCCATACCTGGTTTTTTTAGCATTTGTTTCCAGGTTTCATTATGAAACTCTTTGTTTTTAAACCAATGTTCACCCTGCCGTGGTAATTCTATGGCCTCAACTATGAATGATTTCATGATGGTGAACTTAATATCCCCAATTTCTACCTCTGATCCATCGAATGACCTTGCAAATGGCTTTGTGACTTCTTTGTGGAATCCATTGAACTTCTTTATAAAGCTTAGCCAACCTACCTGCTGTAATAATCCCTTAACCTGAGGATATCCTTCTAAATATTTAGTCCCAATTGGCTCTGATCTCACAATAAGCCCCATTTCTCTCCTTGATACAAGTTGCTTCCTTTCTTTGGCTTATATCCACTGCTCTGTTTCTGATCTCTTGTCTGAAGAAAGAGTAGTTGTAGAAGGTTGTTTTTCCCTTAAAATGACTTCTCTATAGATGAAAACTGGCTACGGAATGTAATGGCAGTGAGTGGATATGAATAAATAAGGTAGTGGTAAATCATGAAGATGATCGGGTTTAAGAGTTTGATGTGGGATAAAATACCGTGAAGAGATCTTATAATGATTTTCAAAATTCATCAATAAATGATATGATCTAAGGACGTGACCTAATAGGTCACATCAAAGTTTTATCCGTTAATCTTTTAAATGATGAATTTTTATGGAGCGGAATGTAAGGGATTTGGTCAAGAATTTTTTGTGATAGGCAAGAATCAATTCAAATGACAAGATAAATTCAAGAAAAATATGAGTTAACTATAATATATCTTTCATGTTCTGCTATCAAAATAATTTTATATAGTTTACCTTAGCCTTTTTTATTTTGCTGCTTTGTTGTATTTGTCCTTCATCTGCAAAATATTGATCTTTAAGCTCCATAATCTTCTTTGACTCATCCTTTGTTTATTGAAGCAAGTTTGCAGGGTTAAATTAGCCGCAAAACAAGATGGGCTACAAAATAGGTAGCTACAGAATGTACTTGTTAAAACTCTGAAATATGGAATGAAATATAGATGAAGTGAAATATGGAATGGAATGAGATATGAATGAAGTGAAATATGGAATGGAATGAGATATGGATGAAGTGAAATATGAATCTGCAACTTATGATTTTATGAAACTTCATTGCAGAAAAAGAATCAATTTTTGAAATTCTAAAGTGTCAGAAGAATTTATATTTTCACCTTATAATTTATGTATAAACATGCAAATCAATGATTGGTTTTCATAGTTATACTCTTTTTTCTTTTTTCTTTTTCTTTTTTTTTTCTTTTTTTTCTATTTTTTTCGTTCAGATGATTGAAGAAAAATACAATTAAGTTAGTGAAGAAGAAGAATTCTTCTTCACTAACTTCATATCAATGTTATCTTGGAATTTCTTAACAAATTCTTCCCTTGAAAGTGGCTTATGATATAATTTCAGTCTATGTCCATTTACAAGAAAAGCTATCTTTCATTCATCTATTGTCCTGATTTTTATTGCTCCATTTTCAAAGATTTTCACAATCTCATATGGCCCAAGCCAATGAGTTTGAAATTTACCTTGAAAATCCTTGAAATTTGAATCAAATAAGAGGGCCCAGTCACCTTCTTTAAATTTATTTTCTTTGATGTACTTATCATGCCATCTAATCCTTTGTTGTTGGACTATGCTTGTTCTCTGGACTGCATCTTGTCTGATCTCATCCAATTCATTAATCTGCTCCAGTCTATGCTTTTGTGCTTCTGTTAGATCAAGTCCTAACTGGACTGCCATTTTGAAAGTTTGGATCTAAAACTCTATGGGAAACAAGATTTGTTTTCCATAAAAAGGTTCATAAGGGGTGTGTCCTGTTGTGTTTCTCCATGTAGTTCTGTAGGCCCATAAGGCTTTAGGAAGCCTTTCTGCCCAATCTCTTCTATGTAAATGAACAGTCTTTGTCAGGATCCCTTCAATGACTTTATTGGTAGATTCCACTTGGCCATTTGCTTGTGGATGGTAGGGAGTAGATTTCCTGTGTCTGATTTTGTACTTCTCTACCATTTTCTCCACCATCTTTGATGTGAATTGAGCTCCTTGGTTTGTAAAAATTTCTCTTGGGACACCAAAACGAGTAAAAATACCCTCAAAAAGAAAATTAACTACAGATGCTTCAGTAGCAGAAAGTAATGGTTTAGCCTCTACCCATTCGGTAACATAATCAGTGCAAACTAATATATATTTCTTTTGCTTTGATGGAGGATTAATAGGTCCTACAAAATCCAAAGCCCATTTCTCAAAAGGTTCAATATGTACTTGAGGTTGCAATGGAATCTCACCTGAAGGGGAAGGTTTCCCTGCCCTCTGGCAACCGTCACACCTTTTGACATACTCTTTAGCATCTTTAAAGAGGGATGGCCAATAATATCCTAGGTGAAGGATCTTATAAGTTGTCCTCTTATCAGTAAAGTGTCCACCACAAGGTTCATCATGACATGCCTTAAGAATATCAGGCATCTCACCTTCTCGAACACATCTTCTGATAATAAAGTCTGGACCTATTTTGTATAACTAATTAGCAATCCATGAATATTTTGCACTGTCAAAAATTCTTTTTCTTTTGTCTCTTGCATTCATAATTGAAGGAAATTCTCCTGAAACTAGATAATTGGCAATATCAGCAAACCAAGGAGTTTGAGTAGTAATTGCAAAGAGATATTCATCAGGGAATTGATCTTCAACTGGAGTGTTGTCTTTTATGTTTTGAAGTCTAGATAGGAAATCAGCTATTGTATTTTGTTTTCCAGACCTATCTAGAATGGTGATGTTAAATTCTTGTAAAAGCAATAACCACCTTGTGACTCTGCCATTAGTAATTGATTTGTTCATTAAATACCTAATTGCAGAGTGATCTGTGTGGACAAAGGTTTCATAGCCTGTTATATAGTGTCTGAATTTATTTATGGCATGAACAACAACTAAGAACTCTTTTTCAGTTACAGTATAATTCAACTCTAAAGGAGTCAAATTTTTACTTGTATAGTAGATGGCATAAGGAATCAAGTCTTTTTGTCCCATTACAGCTCCTAAAGCTGTATCTGAGGCATATTTTGAGATGTGAAAAGGTAATTTCCAGTTAGGTCCCCTTAAAATAGGTGCTTCAGAGATTTTTGTTTTCAGGGTTTCAAAGGTTAACTGGCAGTCAGGATTCCAATTGAATTCACAGTCCTTGGTAAGTAGTTTGAAAAGTGGAGATGCTATTTTGGTGAATTTTTCTATAAATCTTCTGTAATATCCTATAAATCCTAGAAATCTCCTAACATCTTTCTGACAACTTGGAACTGATAGTCTAGAGATGACTTCAACCTTTGACTCATCAACTCTAATCCCATCTACTGAAATACGATGTCCTAAGACAATACCTTCAGTGAACATCATGAAACGTTTTTCATGAATTAAGGAAAGGTTTGCCTCTTTACATCTTTTTATAACTTTTTCCAAGTTTGCTAAGGCTTCTTCAAATGTGTTTCCATAGATTGTGAAGTCATCCATGTATACTTCTACACAGTCATGTATTAGATCTGAAAAAATTCTCAATACTACCCTTTGGAATGTTGCAGGTGCGTTGCATAATCCAAAAGGTAATACTCAGTAGGCATAGGTACCCCAAGGACAGGTAAATGTGGTTTTATCTTGATCCTCAAGTGCAACTTGAATTTGGTTGTAACCACTGAAACCATCCAAAAATGAAAAGTACTTTTTTCCTGCTAATGTATCTAACACCTGATATATGAAGGGTAAGGGAAGAAGGTCTTTAAGAGTAGCTTTGTTTAACTCTCGGTATTCAATGCATACCCTCCATTTACCATTCTTCTTGGGTACAATCACCAAAGGAGAAACCCACTGACTATCTGAAATGGGATAAATAAAGTTGACATTTAACAATTTCTGCAACTCTTCTTTAACAATCTCCCTAAGGTTTGGATTCATCCTTCTCTAAGGTTGTCTGATTGGCTTACAATTTTCCTCTATATAGA
Organism: Pinus albicaulis; assembly: GCA_034641835.2. Taxonomy (NCBI): domain Eukaryota; kingdom Viridiplantae; phylum Streptophyta; class Pinopsida; order Pinales; family Pinaceae; genus Pinus; species Pinus albicaulis. The sequence continues at coordinate 173,080,754 of CM076576.1, read as the reverse complement.
TATGATGAGTGTAATTCTTTGGGTTTATCCCTTTCATGTCAGTGTACTCCCATGCATATGCAGAAGAATGTCTCTCTAATATTTTGACTAGCTTTTCTTGTTGAAATTTCTCTAGGTTTTTGTCTATGTTTAAGGTTTTTCCTGGGAATATTTCAATTGTAGAGCTGCCAAATTCTTCCATGGAGTAAAAAGACATTTGTCTTGATGATAGGAACTCAATGTTGGATTCTTCCTGGAATTGTTCATGTTTATATTCGGAAGAAGATTCATGATTTTTCAAGGCATTCAAAATTTGACTATCTTCACTAATTTCTGAAATAGTGAAGAGAGGTTGTATATCTTCTTCATCATCAATCCATTGAGTATCATCTAATTCTGTGATTTTTCTTGCTGGAGGATACAAGGTGAACTTCTTGGTTGAACTTCCATCAGAGATGTACATATCACCAAATCTATAGCTAATGAAAGCTTCAGTTGTAGCTAACCAAGGTCTTCCTAATATAATAGGATGTCCTCCAAGATCATTTTTAGGAGTTAGGATCATGAAATCCACAGGATACTCCCAAGAATCTAAGGACACTGGAATGTCTTCTAATACCCCATTTGGTTTGATTACAGATCTATCTGCTAATTGTAATAGTGTGGGTGTAAAAAGAAGATTAGGAAGTTTTAGTTTTTCCATGATTTGCCTACTCATGATATTGATTGTTGCTCCTAAATCAATAAGTGTGTTTGGAATTTCTATTCCATTGATATGTATCTTAACAACTAGATTTCCGGGATCTAGATATTTTGGAATAGCAATCTTCCCCATTATTATGTCTACTATTTTTCCTACCAGTTGTATTTTCTTTATCTCTTTTATTCTTTTTCCTGCTTTTTTCATACTCAACTCTTTTATTGTTTTTGCTAGAATTGGGATTTCCTTGATGGCTAGTAATAATGGAATCTTGATACAAACATTTCTTAACTCATCTAGGAAATCATAGTTAGGCATCATAATTTGTTTCTCTACACCCATATCAATTTGTAATCTTTCAGGAAAAGGAGGTGTAGTAGTAGATGTTGATGGTTGTTCTAACATAGGAGTTCAAATTATTGGTTCTTTCTGTTTTTCTTTTCCAATGTTTTGGTCTTGAAGAGATGTGTTTTCTTCAAAACTTTTATTTACCTGTAGAGAATCTTCCTCATAATTGTTTTTTTCTTGTATAACTACAGAACGTTTATTTATTTCAAGTATTCTTATAGACCTAAGTTGAACATCATTAAGGTCTAAAGGAGTAATCAAATAGGTTGGAAATTGTTGACCTTCTATCATATATGTATTCTGAGGGTTTTTATTGTTGGGGTTTGGTATTGGCTGGGCAGGCAACTGATTTGATTTTTGAGGAAATGGTAATGGAAGTGGTGGATTTTGATTTTGATTTTGATGTTGGTTTTGATGTTGTGGATTCTGCTGAGGATTTTGTTGAGGAGGAAAGTTTGAATACGTTGGATATGAGGGATAAGAGGGTGGATATTGATAATACTGGGAGAACCTTCCATAAGGATTTTGTGCTCCTTGAGCCCAAGGTTGAGATTGATTTTGAAATTGGGGCCAAGGTTGCTGCCAAGAATTCCAATTAGGTGAGGGTTGATTATTCATTTGATTACTAAACCCTTGTGTTTGAGGTCCATGCCAAGGTCTTCTAGAGACAAAATTAAGAGATTCTGTGGAATTTGTGGTTGTTTCTTCTTGAAAGATAGCTTTAAGTCCAAGAATTGAGGGACAATTCTTGGTCTCATGTTTTTCAGAACAAATTGCACAAGTCTCTATTACTTTTGCACCCAAAGGACACTCTCTTAAGGCGTGCTTCTTCCTACATTTGGGACAAAATATTGTTAAGGCATCAGTTTCAGCTTTTTGCTTGTTTTGTAACGTAAGGGTGTCTATTTTCTCACTAAGACTCCTTAGAATGTCAGTTTTGAATTCATCAAGCATATTACCTATCTCTGCCCTACTTACTATTCCAGCTGCAAATTCACTTGCCCTTGCAAGAGTAGAGTTTCTTGGTCCTTTTAGAATCTTAGATTTTCCTCTTGAAAGATTAATACAAAGTTCTTCTATATCAAGTAATGAAATTTGAGATATGTCTCCTTTCCCCATCATATTAAGAATATCTATCCATTCATCCCTAATTGCCTTCAAAAAAAGAGCTTTCAAAGTATCTTGGTCTAAGTTTTCCATTTTTTCCCTCTTGATGTTATAGTTAAATCTTTCCAACAAATCTTCCAGATTTTCATCCTCTTTTTGCATCATTTTGAACACTTCTTCCTTATGGTTGACTGGTATACAATAATCCAAATATCTGTCTAGAAATTCTTTCCTCATTTCATCCCATGTCCTAATAGACCTAGTGATTAAACTCATAAACCATTTTAATGCTGCACCTTTCAATGTTGAAGGGAACAGTTTAAGTTTTTGAGCATCTTGTAGGTAATCATAGGTTCTACATAGAACTTAAAATTTAAATAAGAAGGTCTCAGGATCCTCACTTTTTAGTCCATGAAAGTTTGGAAGAACAGAGGGTGAGATATTTTTCATAGTTGCATTAGTCTCTTCTATCCAAAAGGACTTCCAGTTTCTCTTCTACCTCTTCCTCCTTCTGCATTTCCTCTTCCTCTACCTTATTCTATACCTCTACCTCTTCCTTTATCTCCTCCTATTCCTCTACCTCCTCCAAATAGCGTATGTTCTCCATTAAAGACTTCTCCTTCCCCTTCTTCTGCCATGATAGACTCCTCTGAACTGATATAGGGTTTAGTTGGAAGAGCTAGTTGTTCTACTGGTTCTTCTATCAAGGCTATATTGAAGAAATGGTCCTCTTATTCTTCTTCACAAGGGATTTGTAATGCTTCTGCAGGAATATATTCCTCTGTGGAAGTGAAAAAGGTTATCCCTTCTGTAGGAGTCCTTGGATCTTCTTCCTCTAGAATTGCTTCAGTGGATGAAGTGGGAGATCTTCCTAACGGGATATCTGATCTTGAGACTTCTGGAAGCCTATGACCAGTATAGTATGAAATGTGGGTTTGAGTTGGAGGTGTGTTGCTTCTTGGTCTTGGTGGAGTGAGTGGATTTGTGGGAATTAAGCTTCTGCATCTTACAAATCTACCCCTAGAATCTCTTTCTCTACGCATATCATTGTTTTTGGGAAAGAAGAAATAAGGCTACCTAGTTACACTTCCCCGGCAACGGCGCCAAAATGTTTAGTCAATTTAGTGTTTCTAAATTGATAGCATAAATTATCAACCAGGGCTAGTAAATTGATGAAGTTTACTTGCACTATATGTGCCTAAGTATCCCTTTTCTTATTTCATTGTTTTTAGTGTTTTATTGATGTTTTGGGTTCTGTTATGTTTGAGTCTTAATATGCTACTCTATGCTCAAGAGATGAATTTAAATCTATGTCAAAAATGAAGAGAAACGAAATCTTAGAATTAAAATAGAGTTTAGTTACAAGTTCTGTCCTTAATTAGAAAATGATGAAAACAGAAAATCCTAATCCATCGAACATTCATGAAAATGAAAGGTAACTCAAAACACTACAACTCAATCTAATTCATTTAGTAAGAGATTTGTTGGAATAGCTTGTGAAAGAGATCAAATTCTAATGCAATGAGGATCTTTCTAAAACATAAAAGAAGTATTAAAACAAACAGTAACCAAGAGCATTCTAGCGAAATCTCATTCATATGATAGAGGTGTATTGGAATAGCTTGAGAAAAAGATTACTATAATGTAATAAGGATCTCCTATGAAATGCTGAAACAACTTATGACATTACAACTAGATCTCATTCATGAGTTAAAGATTTTTTGGAAGAGTTTATTGAAAGAGATTAGGCATAATGTGATAAGGATCTTCTATAAAACAAACAATCAGTAACCCATAGTATTACAACTATGTCTTATTCGTGATTTAGAGGTTTATTGGAATAGCTTGAGAAGAAGACTGTTTGTAATAATACGAGGATCTTCTATCTAATTGCATAACAGAAAATGCTAATAACTCAAAATAGTACAACCAAATCTCATTCATATAGTAGTGATATATTGGAAGAGCTTTGAGAAAGAGAATGGCTGTAAGATAATGAGGATCTTCTTGATCTAGATGACAGAAACTGAAGTGCTAGTAACTTAGAATATTACAATTAAATCCCATTCATTTAATACAGATATATTGGAAAAGCTTGAGAAAAAGACTAACTGTAATATCATGAGGGTCTTTTATCTAAGCAAATGACATGAAACATAATGCTAAGAGATGTAATTCCAGAAAGTAGTCTAAGTAACGAAATATGAAAAAAACATAATTGAAAACTACTTATCTAGAAAACATGTAAAGCTTCCTCGAATAGCAAGGGCCCTCTGCTATCAATTCAGCATTAATCCTTTAACTCCTCAAGGTTGTATTCAGAATAGCATCAAAGTTGACTCCTTCTATTATCAAAATGCTCGAAAACAGAGTATCACAAGAATGATAAAAATATGTATCAAACTTGTCTCTCTCGGATTTACCGAGCTGAATTTATATGCAATTACGTAACTAATATTGAATAAAAGTAGGTCCAGGTGTAGTTTTAAAGTTAAAATCAAAATAGAACTCTTTTAGGATTCCTGATTTACTATAAATCAAATCAGGAGTCCTGATTCCTGTAGAAGACAGCTTGCTTGACTTTTTCTTTGACCACATACATAGGCACCTCCAGCTTTCAATCCAGTCCTCAAAATCGGGAGTCTGATTCCTATAGAACAACTTGCTTGACTTTTCTTTACTAACATACATAGACACCTCTATAAGAAGTGCCGATCTTCGTGGAAGGGAACGAATGATGTAGGAAAGATTTGGAATCCACCTATATGTGTATTTTCTCCAGATGACACCTGTAACATATGTAAACACCAAAACAGCTACGGAATGCTTGACTGGCTACAGAATGACTGCATTCTGTAGCTAAAACTATTCAAAAATCATTAAGACAACAAAATCACAAAAGTACAGTAAGTTAATTATTATATGCAACCTTTAAGTAATCTTAGTCATTCTCATTGAGTTTTAGGTTTATGAAATGATAAAGGAATGATGAAATGAAGTGAAGTTTGGCAAAAGAGAAGACAATTTCAGGGCTCAACATGAGTTCTCACGCAATAATATATTCCCATAACCCCTAAGGCTTCCATCCTCTCCATTATATAATTGACAAGCTTCCTCACCATGGGACCCACCCATTTATGAGGTTACTTCCATGCAAAGACTCCTCCTTCAAAATTACAATGTCTCTACTAGCTTCACTCTCTTATTTACAACGCTATTTGATTTGGTCAACCTTGACTTAGTCTCCATGAATTGTCTCCTTTCACACCCAAGGTGGCTTTATTCTGACTAGCTAAACTGATCCATATTCACATTGAGATGTCTCTATTGATGATTCATTCCCTCCATACTAATGATGTTGAGTTGGTCAAACTTGACCTTGTCCACATGCATTTTCCCCTGTTCACACATGAGGGTGTTTTATCTAGCTATGAATATGATCCCTTCTCACATTAAGAGGGATTTTATGCCTACTAAAGATATTTATGGACCTCCTTACCCTCTTATTCTTCTAACTATATGTCAAGAGAAAAATTAATTTTCCAATTAGGTGCATGCTAATTTAGGAATATTACAATCTTCCCCTCCCAAATGTTTCTTTTCCTCAATAAAATGCAAGGATATATCTGCAAAATATCGAGAACCTTCATCCCCATGTGAAACTCCATTCTCCAAGCTATCATCCATATAAAATGAATCACCCTCCAAAATGGTAATTCATAGAAAAACTCCTCCCATGTGAAAGGCTCCTCCCAAGGATATAAATCAATCATATGGCTCCCTTTATAAGGAAAAAAATTATGTAATGTAGCAGCCATATAATGTCCCATACTTCCCTTGAAGCATGAATAAGTGTGTGAAGTTTAATCTCCAATGGACACGTTCAACCAATGTGCCATACCTCTAACCATGTCCCCAACAATAATAAGAACATCACCAACATATGGGATCACAATCAAAGTCATGCTTGCTTCCATGTGTAGTAATGGAGAAGGACAATGGTCCCTCAAGTGAAACCAATGCAGTTTTTCTCCTAACTACTTCAGAATATGGCATGATGAGTTGTTTCCCAACCACTTGTTTGTTGCCCCAATCTCCTCACAAGCTTGGAGAACATGTATGGTGTATGGTGCAAATTGAGCATACCCTGCATAAGATATCACCTCCCCAAGATCTGCTAGGGAGTGGCCATCATCAATGATGCTTATGACCTCAAGTAGACCATGAAGTCTAGAAGAAAGAGTGCCCCCTCTTGAAGCAATTCCCTGCACATGAATGGTAAGGAAATGAAAATGCATAGTAAATGAATCATGATGTACAAAAATACAATTTTACCATGTACTTGGTTCAAGCTAGTGAGGTGGGTCATAGATGGGCCTCCTCTCACTCCCAATGAGGAAGTAAGTGGTTGTGATAACTCAACCAAATGGTCATGTCCCTCCTCATCCTCCAAATAATCCATGCATCTACACACATGATGATGCATCTCCTCTTTGAAGCCTTCCCAAATGAATCCCTCCAGGATAGTACGGTATGCTCTTATAAAACCAGTGGGTTTGGAGAGAAACCCTTCATATGCTGCATCTAGTAGCTTCTCCTTAAGCTTAAAGGCTCTAGTCAAGAAGATTCTTCTCTGAAAATATAGACCCCATCTACCACTACATATCTCTCATCAAATAACGGGTCATCAAGCACTTTGCATGAAAAGAGATCCTTGGAGTATTCCACTAATAGCTGGGACCTCCAATAAGGGTCAATACTCAATAATGATAGTGATGTTGATCTATCATGAGAAGCACATTTCATGTTTCTTCTTTCTTCTTTGACATCTCCCATGCCAAAGTCATACCCCGTAATGCTACAATCTGGCCTCTACTGCTCATGCTCAAAAGAATGTGGAAGTTCTTGGAGGCTAGCCTTCCTTAAAAAGCTATCACCCACCAAAAACTTTCTGATTTTGGCCAATGTAAACATGTGTGGCCACCAACTCCTACCAAATATGGAAGATTCCTTTCAATTTGGAACTATCGTCTAATTCTCTAAAGCCATGGAATGGTCTCCTTGCACCCTGATGGTGCCATTCATTCTAGAAACATCTTTTCTCAACGTAAAATGTGTAGTGAGAGTGGGTAATTCTGATGTTGGGAGAATTTATCCCTCCTCCTTGGGCCTACCCCAGAATCTTTGCACTGTGTTAATTCATCCTAAGTTTCTCACCCCTCTGGAAACAATGAGTGGTGCAATTAGATGTGAAGAATCTCCCATCATCTCATAGTCTGGCAGTCTCCCAGGTGGAATGCCTCCATGTAATGAGACATCAATGTCAGGAGTAGACTGCATACATGAGTGGAATGCTTTGTCCTTTCTATCACTGCACAAATCAGTCTGCCTCTTCTGTGCATCAATATTATGGAATAGATAGTGGTGTGTGTCCCTAATCATATGATGCTGGTCTTCCTCCCTATCCTCTTCTTCCTTCTTCAAGTTCTCACAATCTATCCATGATGGCATATGCTGCTCAAGGATTGTGTCTTGATCTCTGCATGTTAGATTCTTTGGCACTTCTTGCAAACATACAAGGGCTCCTCTTATTGGAAAAATTGCTCCATATTCCTCTCCACGAGGTACTAGATCTGCTCCTGATGTGACAACAATGTCACCTCTAGCCTTATCTTCCTCTTCAAAGTCAATGGAACTTACCTTATTATCAATAACAAGATCTACTTTTGAAAAAGAGATCTCTTTTTTAGAAGAGTTTTCTTTATGAAATAGGGATCTTTCCTCTAGCAAGGGATTTTGAAAAGTTTCATTCCCTTCAATAGTTTGCTAAAAAGGAGTGGGGTTTATAAGTCCTTCCAACATATGCAAAGGTTTTTTTTTTTTATTTGTCTAGCTCCACCAAAGGTGTTTCAGAACATTTTTCATCAAACCTTTCCACTACCCTCCTAGTGAACCGTGCATAAGTAGATATATTTTCATTTCTTAATGAAAATGATTCAAATAACCACCAAGCATAAGCCTTACCTTCAAGATGCAGTGCTGCAACTCTAATGGCTTCATCTTCTGAAACTTGGTGCTGCTACAAATAGGTGTTTAACTCCTCCACCCAAGCCCTAACTGAACATTTAGGTGATCCATAAAAAGTAGATAGGAAGAATCTATCCCCATCATAATTTATAGGTATTTTATCCTCCTTGATCTTGCAAAACCCTTGGAAGTTTAGGTGTTCTTTGAACCTCTTAGATTGAGATTCATACTCTTGCAAATATTCACCAAGAGTCTCCTTCCTTTGCACATCCCCTTCCTCCATCTTACTTTCCATGAACATATGACAGGAAGAGCATTATAAATCTGATGGTGTGGTTGAATGCTCACACCCATAATATGAGGAACTGGATATTTCCTCATATACAAATCTTGTTGAGAGATCTCCATGGCTTTCCCTCATTTCTTTTATGTCTATCCTAATGCACTACAAAGTTTGTAGAAGAAGTTTTGAGAACTCCTTCCCTCGCAATAAATTTTTTCCTTTACCTCTTCTGCAGATATTCTCCTTCCTATTAGAAGCCTCCTTAGATGACATAATGGATGAAGTACATAGGCTGAGATGATATCAAAGCTCTGATACCACTGTAATATTCCCAAATGGGAAAATCAACAATATAAGCACCAAAAATGCATTTTTCAAAAATTTATGCTATAAAATTTAAGAGCAGCCCATGGATCCATTAATTTACACATTATAATAGAAAAATATAAAAAGAGATCAGAAAAAAATCATTATTTCTTAGTTAAACATGCCTCCAAGATATCCTCCTCGACCAAAAGTGGAGTGTGGGAGGCTCGACACTAACCCGTATCGGCCCAACCAAGTTGTTCTCTCTCTCTCCCGTGATCGAACAGAGGGCTCCATCGTTTAAATAAAACCGCAGCCTTCCATGTGCCATAGTTTTGAAAGGACCCCAAGTTACCCTGTTTCGGCCAGAGGAATCATAGTGCAAACCTTCCCCGAGGAGCATGACCACTATCAAGAGTTCCTCCATGATAGGACCCCGCATCTCGTTCAACAAAGTGCACATTCGATTAAGGTTGTATCTCCGCCCCTAGACATGTCCAACTAGGACCCTATCTCGCCGTATCCATAATCTTCCCCAAATGGAGTCTTCTTCGGCCAAGGGTGAGGTCGAAGTTCTTGTTTCCTTCGATGCACTTTGAGCATCGACTTCCTCGTTTAGCTCAATTCGATCCCACTCGGCCGATGTTAGGATCAATCCTCAGTCGAGGCATAAGGGATAAGCATCCGCGAGAGCGCCACAACAACAGTGTAGAAAAGCATTGAGAGGATGTGTGTCCAGATTGGCGTGAGGAGCGTCGTAGTGGATGTAAGGATATGGGGTAGAAAATTCAGGAGGATGAGCACCCCTCAGGGCCTTAGGGAGGTGAAATGGATGTATCTTGGAGGCAACAGGGAGGAAATGTAGGGTAGCCGAGAAAAATGACCATGTTAATTTAATTATTACACTATTAAATGGATCTTTAAATGGATGGCCTAGATTTAGTCTCTATAGAATATTAGAATTTTTTTTTAGTAGTGTACACAAATCAAAGGTGGGTTGAGATTTATTTTCAAAGTTGTTATCTTTTTTTCCATTTTAATTAAATTCATTAATTAAAAAAATGTCATGTAAACAAGTGTGATATGAAATTAGTAATGGTTGACATGTGGTATCGATAACCCATGGTATTGTAACAAAGCCTAATGGCAAATTAGGAACTTCAATAAAAAATTGGAAGTGAATCTCCATGGTTAATATTCTTGTTACATGTTTTTTCAAAATGTATATATGTTTAAATTATATATATTAATTATTTATACATTAAAAATAATAATAATTATTTTAAATAAATTTATAATTTTAGTTAATTTTTATGTTATTTAAAATTTGCAACTTGAGATGTATGATGCATAAGTGTTTTGATATTTATTATAGATTGATGCATATTTACATTTACTGTGCATTTAATTTCTATAAAATTCAGCTTTAATATATTTACATTAAATATAGTTTTTAATATTAATAATATGTTTACTAAACTTTATCAAATTTTTATATTAAATATAAAAAATTAATAATATTTGTCAATAAATCAAATATAAATGCTTGCCATGATGGGGGTAAATATTACCGAGGGATTGGTGATTTAAGACAAAGGTGTTAATACCCCAACACGTGTCATTGATGATAAACAAATGTGATGGGATTGCCTCACCTCGGGCACAAGCCTGGGTGAAGGTTCGGGAGAATGTTTGGATTATAATTTTTTTTTTACGGGTCATGGAACTCATTTACGCATTACAAGAGATGAAGGTGGAGGTTGTGGTGGGTGGTATCTCGTTCAAGTGTGCAAGGTGGCTTACTGCCACACCACTCTCCCCGACGACAAACCGTAAGGCGGGCTAAAATTTTGGGAGGCATGGTGTGTCGTTGGTGCCGGAGGTGGTTTTCAAATGAAGATACTGGTCCCCGGGCCACTGTATGTGAAGTGTTTGCGTAAAACCATGGAATTGTGAGTTTTGTTGTGACTTTCATAGTTCGGGTCATCCGCACCATGGTTGAAGGTTACCCACCCCCACCGTAGTGCATGTAAATTCTTATAGTTTCGTTCATGTTGTCCCTTTTGTTTGGGGTTATATTGTAGCTAGCTATGCCACCTCGTAGGCATAGTTGTCGGGTGGAGTTGTGTGGTGGCTAGCAACTTCGGTGTTTGATGAGGTAGATCGTCAATTTGCGGGTTCTGTGCTTGTGGGGAAGTTGTATTAAGTGGGGTGGTCCACCGCCCACAGAGGGTGGTTACGTACCGTGTGACTCGGTGTTTCTTAGTGCGAGGGGACTAAGTTAGTAGACTATTTGTGTGGGATGAGATGGGGCAGGGTCCTAAGCAAAGTACGTGTGTCTAATATTTGGGATGATAGAGCGTATATTCGAGCCAAAATGCGGGGGTATGGGTCTCTTTGGAATTATGGTAGAAAGGGGAACTCGCCCGAGATGTAGTGAAAAAGAGTACATGCACGTTAGGTGCCGACCTCGAGGCATGGGAGTGATACATCCGGTAGATCAACGAGACCTTGGTGGGGAGGTAGACCAACAAGCCAACTCTCGAGGCGCAGTGGCCCTTCCTCCCTCATTTGATTCTCGGCTAAAGCTCAATCGTGTCAAGTTACTATGATGATCGAGCAATTAGCTTTGGGCCGATACGACGATCGTAATAAAATCGTAGGCTTTATGAACTATTTACAACATAACTAGTGGCACACGATGGATAGGATGGTTTCTCTTCTGTGGGAAAAAAAGATACAAGATAGTGATTTCTCGGGAGGGACGTCCGGTGCACATGCCGTGGAAGCACATGCGCATGGGGCATTCACCAACCTCCACCTCCGTGAGATGGACCAAGTGCTCAAGATCCGGGAACACCGATGTTCAAGAATGATGGTTAGTTTTTGTATCTTGGGTCAACTTTGTCTACTATGTGCTACATGCATGAAATCCTAATCGTATCATACTTTTGTCTTTATGTTTTTGTTAGTACCTCCTTGCCAACAAGTCGCGATGGAAATGAAGCTAAAGACATTTTTATTATAAAACTACCACGATGTAATCTCTTGAGGAATTAATAGAAATTTTTGAAAAACATACTTGGAAATACATTAATAATTTAATATTATTGAGCCAAGAAGCTCACCTCATGCCCATGTCCATGCTCAACTTAGAGCTAACAAGTGCCCTCTTCAACAAAAAAAATAAAAATAAAATATTCTTTAAATTGAAAAGTAATGTCGTGAATAATAAAAAAAGAAAAAAAGAATATGCTATGCATGTTTAATTAGTCGTCTATATCACTTAATATAATTTCATGCAAAGTAATTAAGTAAACAAATTATGTGAGTAAGATGTTTAAACCTTTTATGCTTTTCAAAAATATTTTAACACATTATTTAAATAAATTATAGGTGTACCTTAACGAAATTATATGAATATCAACTTCATATATATCTATATATAGAAAATGTTAAAAGAAAATATTTTAATGTTGTATATAATAGAATATCTAATATATGTTATGAATAAAATATTTTAATACAAAATTAATATTGACTTATACTTAAAATATATATCTTTCAAGTGTATAATTTAAACAATGAAAAATTGCATATTATTATTTTTCACTCTAAAATAAACTCAGACATGAAGAAATTTATTCCTCTCGACTCATGTTAGATCGTGTTTTTTAAAAAAAGATCTATATTAGTATATATAAATTTAACTATGAAATAAATATAGTAATTCACTCAACCCATATTTAAAAAAAATCCAATATAAATTTCCAAACAATTACTAGTGCCTTGAAAATTAGATAAAGTCGATATTTCGTTGTTGTCTCCAAATATTCTAATATACAAAAGGGTATGTATGATTATGATCTCATTGCTCGACAGAAAAAAAAGAAGAAAAAGAAGAAGAAAAATACACATGACCCAAGAATTATTTTGTCTTAGTTATGAGCATAGATTTATTTTAAATACGGATTTAATATGAGGTGAGAGGGATCAAGTTTCTTCATGTAATTTTTTTTTAGAATGCAAAATAATGTGTTATTTTTCATTGTTTAAATTGTATTTTCAAATCCTAAATAGAGTATGTTAGCCACTATAAAAATTTGTCATATCAAATGGCTAAATCTCTTTTATTTTTTTAAGAAACAATTTCATGACCAAATTGTGAGTTCTTAAAGTATTATGAAGGTCTCTTACCCTTTGAGTTAATCTTCACCGCCATTTCCCTCTTTATCCCAAAGAACGTGTCACTGCCAAGAGAAAGACCGCTTAAAACCCCATTTTTCATCATTTTCACCCCTCCTCCTTTACTCATAAATGAACCCCATTTCATCCTTATTTGCTTCCATAAAACCCTTTTAAAACCTTTTCATTTGGCTTCCAAATCATCAAAACCCCCTTTAAATATCATATTTCTCTTTTATTTGGTTTAAAAAGGCCTTCATTTAATGCACCGAAACCCCTATTTTGACTTAAAATCATTTGCTTTTGGCTTAAAAACACCTCTTTTGCACTATGAGGGTCATAAGCCCCGAGGGATTATTTCCTTTAAGCCCCTTTCTCCATAATGTCCCATAGCCCCGCAACAGCGCTAAAAGCCTAAAAAACCTCCTCCAAACCCTATTTTCTTCATTTTTTCACCTGCATACTTCAATTTTTTAAATGAATGTTGACCGTTGATCTATACAGATCAACGACCATCGCGCTTTATTCTCCGCTCGATCTCGGCCTAACATTTCTCCCATTCAAAAACCTTCGCCACTTCTTTTAATCTTCATCGCTCATCTCAGAGATCGTACGATCAGATTAAAACGCTGATAGCCCATTGATCCGCCCCCGCTCCACGACAAAACCCCCACGTCATCATGGGCTCGCTTATTCTTTAAACCCCGCAACTTGCCCGTCGGCGTGTGATCCACACCCGGATCCTCGGGAGACCCGATCCGATGCGAAGGACGCAACAAGCCGCAAAAATTTTTGTGACAAAGATAAGTTAACGTCGAAAATTTTTCAAACTGTGTGTATTGAAAGGACACGTGTCGTAAAGCATACAAGACGTTTTTTTACGGAAAACCACCCAACCCCCGCCACGCGAAAACCATTAATGTTTTTCCACCTTACCACCTTTCTCCACGCATTGACTTTTCGGCTTTAAATCTTGGCCACCATTGTTTAACGGACAACCCACGTTATGCCCCGACCCCAAACCATTTCCATCCATCTATCCCAAAATATTTCATCGGGAAATCTCCATCGTTGGATGTCCTAATCTAACAGCTTCTCATTCAAAGTTGCGCCCAAACTTCATTTGAACCGCTGGCTCTCCAAGAAGGTTTTCCCTTTTTGCTACAATTTCCTCCATTCCGCTATACCACTTCCCTTCGCATTATAAACTCCTGACTGATCTGTCACTACCCCTAAGATCGGAATCTTACCCGTACTTACTTTCATCACCATTCACGTTTTCCACCATCTAACTTCCAAATGATTTCATCAGAGATCTCAACCGTTGATATCTAAATCGACGCGCTCCGATTTAACTTCATGCCCAAACCTGCACAAAGCAGCAAGACAACCTATTATCATGTAGGATTTTCTTAACTTTTTGTGTGCTTTTGGCAGGTTATAAAGGTTTTTTCAACAGCTTTAAAATAAAACAAAAGCGTCAGGGATGACAATCCATAGGCAATTAGCCATGAAGAAAAAGGGATCTACAAGGTTTAAAACTACATTTTGCTCCTATTTCATGAGCATCGTAATGTCATGAAACCTTCGCGTGCCCTCGCAACACATCAAAACACATAAAACATCACTCGTATGAAGAATATCAGTGTCGTAGGTGAATATCAATGTATAAATGAAGAATTAAAGATTTTTAAACGTATTTTAAAGGGATTAAGGCATAAATTAATGAATCTAAGGCCTAATCCATAATAATAATCTAGTAAAAGTCCAAGACAAGATGATCAAGGTCTTAATTAGCCCAAATACTAGTATAAAAGTAATAAAGGTGTCATAAAGAAAAACAAAGAGATATATCAGTCCGAAAGGCCTCCATTGACATACATCAAAGGCCAATTATCCTCTTCAACCTACCAAAGAGCCACCGCAGCCTTCCATAAATCAGAAGGTATATTTATTGCCCAAACAAGATATCCGCCTAAAGAAAGCCGAACAATTATTTCAAACAGAGCAAGATATTTCAAACTCGTCCGTAAAGTTATTGCAAAGATAAGAAGGAGCTCTTCAAGTCAATATTTTCATTCACTAAGCCCGAAAAATGTAAAATGCAGTTATGAAATCGCAGTCAGTAGAGCAAATGGCATTCCCGCCTTATGCCTTGCATGGTTTTCAAGGTTAGGAATTGCATTTCCTATGGAATGAATGATACTTGAACCCTAGAAACTCTTCCAATTCCTCATTTTCTTATAAAATATCCTTCGAGGAGCACATTGTAAAGGGTTGGTTACTAGATTTCTGATGTACATTGTTGTATTCGAATCTCATTGTTGAATGTAAATAAACTCCTTAAGTTTTGAAGTTCGTTAAGTTATTGAAGAAGTTAGGTCGAGAAGAGAAGTTGTTGGCTGTAATGAAACATTGGACTTGAAGTATGTAATCGGATTGACAATCAATATACAACATTTGGGATCCCTACCATATCAGAAGTACCTCACATCGTTATTGTTTTCCTTTTCCATGCATGCCATTTTGTCTACTTTTCTCTCGATAAAAAAAGAACAACAAATATAAAGCTAGGATTTATTGTTAAAAGTACTCCTACTCTCATTGATAAGCTTACCTTATGTTTTCCTCCAATTGTGTTTTTAAGAATGACTTAAGTTAAGTGTAAAAATTATCAAGGAATGTTGGTTAGTCCATACCCCGAGGTGCAAAACTTGAAGCTGAAGTTCTTGAATGATATTTTCATTACATGTCGAGTAGAGCAACCAGAAAAGTTTATGGTTTTCATGTCTTCTAGTTCTTTCTCCGTGTTGTTTGAAGGTTTCCCTAAGAGTATGCTAAAGCAGTTTTTGATTTTAATGTATCTTTCTTTGATCTTAAGTCGCACTTTGTTTTATTATTTGTTTTCACCCTTTCCGAAAGTAGCGTCTTAGTGAGATTACCGGATTTTTGTCTCATAAGTTAGCTTTAATACAAGCTTGTCCAAATAAGTTTATGGTTAGCTCCGTCTTTGGTTGGTTTCAAATGTACCGCTTAAAAAGGCTTTTCTTGTATGGAAAGTTGATAAATCCTTGTTGAAATTATTGGCCTTTTCCCACCTTCTCAACACTTTTAATGTTCCATTCCATCATTTAATCTAAAGGATCTTTGATATATATGACTTGCCCCTTGGACCACTCTTGAAATTTTTGTGCAATTAAACCCTTTTGTGACTCCATTGCCCAATGGTTTAAAGTCGTTTTCACACTAATCCTATCTCGAACACTTCTCAATATACTTGCTCTTCACCTCTTTTGAACTCTTTCATTTTATGATATTCCATCCAATTAAAGATCATACTTGACCAACCAAACAATCAAAAAACACTTGTTCTTAATAAATAGACTAATATCATACTAAAAGCCTTAAAGATAAATCAATCTTTTCACTTATAGAGAGATCCCTCCCTCGATCTTGTGAGGGCTAGATCCGAGAATCCCAAAGTGGTTTTGAATGTAGTCTCCCAGTAACATTGGGGCCTGCTGCACTTACCACCACAGAGGCTCAACATTTCCCGGAAACCATACTCTGGGATCTTCTCTCAAGTAATAGATAACTTCACAACTTATAACCCTTGCAATGGGAAACAAGTGTCTACGAGTGGTTTTGACGTTTATGGTGAACAACTTTCAAGCCTTGAAATCAAGTAAAATCCTTCACCCCAAGTGGACTCGCTAAACATCGCAGCCCAAAACATTCGGCGCATTCATCGTAGTAAGTAGCTCTCTTCAATCACTACCAAAGCAAATATAATTATGGACAGACTTATTTGAATCAAGCCGACAAACTAAGTAACCTCGGGGATTCTAAGAGACCCTTATCAAACCTTGAAGGAATCGCTAGCTAAGTCATAAGAGAAACTCGTTTGTCTCATCACCCTAGCTTAGTGTTGAAAATGACTTAGGACACTCTCAACTCAGGATCGTAAAACGTAGGAAAATCCAAAAATATTTTAGACTCACTATAATGTCATGGTGGTGGAACCATAAAACATTTGCATTTTACAAAAGCTAAAATTTTTCCACCTCGGTGACTCCAAAATCCTAAATAAACCTAAAGACTCCACCGGAAACCCATTAATATAATAACATCATGCAAAAATCGCTAAGAATACTTTGTGATTAAAGTTTTTCTCGCTAAAAAGATCGCTAGCCTATCAAGATTGTCATATTTGGTCAAAATTTTCGTTGTTGGGTCCGAAAACATAGAATAGTGGCTTAAATAAGAGTTCATACTAGAGGAATATCCGTACTCAAACCCTCCCCGAGATAGTTGATAATCCCGAAAGAATACTTAGGAAATCTCCTAAGGTCAAAGCTTCAACTATCATTGCATCACTCAAAGAGCTAATACCGTTCCCGAAAAACCTTACAACTCTGAAGGTTCACAAGTTGACTTAAGAAACACATCTAACTAGGTCACTTCGATGATATAGATAAAATAGATTTACAATCTCCATCCTCATCCCAAGATAGAGGTGAACATCCGTGTGCGTAGAAACTACTCCACCCGATTTACATTTTCTACATAATTTTGGTTTCTCTCATCCTAGATCTCGCTTCAACAATCTCTCGTCGTTCCATCCACTTCTCGTTATCCATACACCCACTATTCAAAACACTCCATTCCAACCCACTTTCCTCTTGTAAATCCACCTTTCCTTCCTATCATGGCAACATGGCATGCTCCCTAGTCCTTCCTTTACCCTCTAGTCAATCTACCATGACTATTAGTCCAAGATACCATTATATGATGCCGTTGTGCTACCGTCGCTTCACAAATACGTGGACAAGATGAATGAATACTTTGATATAAATGAGATCGATGATGAAACTCGTCAAACTTAGGTTATTTTCTCAAAGGAGCAAGGGGAGAAGCAAGAAAATGGTTCAAAAGCTTAACCCCTAACAACATTAATGATCTCCAAGCTCTCCATCCGTTATAGTATCATTTTTCACCTCATGTGATTCATGATTGTCTTTAGAAGCCAGGGGCACCCATTCCTACGTACTCGGGAACAAAATTCACTAAAAACAAGGTTAAAATTCCCATACGCGGTATGCCCCGTACTTTTTCTGCGTGTATACGTGAGTCCACATGTACTTTTCCGTGTATACCATTAAAATCATTAAAAAATATATAAAAATTCCCTATTTTCGGCTAAAGCTGATGGTTACTCCAGTAGCTCAACCACTCCCAAAGACGTGGCCAACTATTTCCAACCGATTGAAACTACTTTCGAGGGAGTATAAAAGCCCCTCATGTGCATGGCCTAAGGGGGAGAGAAATTTTATAGATATTATACTCCGTTGGAATCCCTAATTCAAGACCGATTCCCCGTGCCTCTCCCGCACTTTCCCATATTTATAGAGGAAACCCTGTTTCCCCGGAGATTTTCATCCGTTTATATGCCATATCGAGTGCACAAGTCTGAAAGTATCTTAGTGAGGCAAGGGCTGGACTGAGCATGACGACTTCGTCCGTTCGAAGATCATGGAAGGATTCAGTGGATCTCTCCACTCTTTATTTATTACGTTATTCGTAATAATCAAGAACCATCTTGTCTCGAACTTCTATGTTAGTATCTATTTCAGATATGTGAAAATATTGATTATTAAGTGCTTATTATCGTTATATCATATTTCACATGGATTACACTAACGTTTAGGAGAAAATATATGCCGTACAACTAGGTTTCCATTATTGTTATTTCTTGTTTTCCAAAGTTGGAGAGGAAGAAGGGGTCGTTAGGCCTGACCCCGTGATCTACATCGAACGTAGGACTACTAATAGTGAGTTCTCGCTATCATTGTTATCTAGTTTTTAGCATTTAAGTATGGTTGTAAAAGAGTCCTTTCCGAATAGCATGCCCGATTTCAGGAGGTTTTGACCCAACAAACCTCTAGGGTGATTTTCCCCGAAATAGAATCGCTAATTCCGTTGGGGACGACATTTTTGTGATTCTCGCGTGTTTCAATTATTTCGATAGGTTTCCAATAGTTTTAACTTATTTCAAACTTCAGTTAACTCTTTCTCGCCGTACTAAAGACCTGGTTCCTTATCCAAAATGATCTTTTTTTTATTTTTATTATTTACTCCTTTCTATATGCAGGTTTGTCCGAACACACGTACGCGCATACACGCAAGCTTTCGTTAAAGGGAGTCGCGTATACGCGGTTTCCTTTAGCACAAATACGTATGCACGCTTGTTTCCAAACCCGCGTGCAGCGATCCCCCGGTGGGTGAATTTTGAATTCGGATTCTTAGGCTTTTTAGTCCTATCCGCTCGTGGAGACATGTTCCCGTTGTCTTTGTATCCTCCGGATTGTGCGGCCCTGTATTTTCTTCTCGTTTTGGTTGAAAACCAGCTTATCCGGGCAAATCTTGTTTCTTGTGCTTCGTATTTCTCCGGTTCGAGTACCAAGATCTCTTCCGGGGATCGTTGTTCCGTTTTATCGTAACAGAGAGCTCGCTCGTCGACCTTTTTCCTACCTTTGTGTCTTGCTTGGTGACCGATTTTTGCCCATTTCTTGGTTGGTTTTCTTCGAGTTCGCTGACTAGGTCTTGTTGCAATTTTTGAAGAGAGTCTTTCTCTTGGTACTTTGAAGTTTTTGTTTGCCGCAAGGTTGTACTACTCTTCTATCGAGTTGTGTCGTAGGGGTTTCTTTGTCTTATTTTTTCTCATATAAATCTGCTACTAGCTAGCCCTATAAGATTTGGAACGTTTTGAAGTTTTTTGCTTGAAATTCCGCAGTTGTTTGGCTTCTGGGATTTGATAGTCTTTCTCGTCTTTTCGAACTCTTCTTTTATAAAATTCAAAAGCTCAAAAAACATTTTGTTTTCAATATTTTCTTTTGTTTTTGCATTTTTGTTTTCATTATATATTTTGAAACTTTGTTGGAGATTTCTTGCCTTTGGTTTTTGACTTGATTTTGGAAAGGAATTGTCATTGGTTTCTTCCCTTGTTTCAAGCGTTGGTGTCTTTATATTAAGAGTTTCGATTTTGGGAACTAGCTTTCTCAACAACCAAAAGAGATAAAGAACCTAAGGATCTTTGGGAAATTTCTCTATGCTTGAGGAGATTTTGCATCTTAAGAATTTGCATGCTTTTAGTGATTTTCATCGTGTGCACTTAAGCATTTAGTCATTTTCATAGTTTTTGTGAGTGTGAAGTTTTGTTATCCGAAAATAAAAATAAAATTTTTTATTCTCGTAGAACCCGTGTAGAAGTTTTCTTTTCATCGAAAGACAATTACCGCATTTGCATGTAGTTTGGTTGTTATTAATTTATTTTCTTCGCATCAAAACACCACAAGTTTCATTTCCGTATCCCTCACTTAACATAACAACCAATTAAAATAAGCGATATAATTTAAAAGCAACTAGCAAGTTTTTAAAGTGTCATACACCAACTAGCTAGGTTGTAGGGCCTTGATTAGGGTGAGTGGAGAGTTAACTTCTCCAAGGCCGCTCAAAAAAAAAACACAAGCGGTTGTGGTTGATTAACCGAGCGAAATCCAACTCCGTTAGCCGGGATCGGGAAATTCCCCTCTCCGCAGAGCCACGAGGAAGTGGGACACGAGAAGAGAGACACTCCCTCTCTAATTTCCGTCGAATCCGACCTCAAGACCATTCCGCCCGGCCGACACGCGATCAAGCTCATAGCCGCCACCCTAGGTTCCACATAGGTGACCCGCAGGGGGCATACCCAAGGGCAAATTCTATGCGTACGTCGCATCACTCTTGGGCGCACTTCCGGGGTGCCCTCGCGAAGCTTGGGTACTCTCAGCGACAAAGGCCAATATTAGGAGGTTTCCGTGTACCGTCGACATTTTCGGCGCAGTAGGCCCGGGCCGTAATTATCACAGACTACTTTCGGGAGGTCCTATATTTCGCTTTCTTGTATTTTTGGTGTCCCGTCCTAATCACCTCGAGCAGAACACCGAAGGCTACTTGCTTTGATCATATCTCGTGATTATTTTTTGTAGTGAGTGCTCTTTGCCCTAGCTCTGCTTAGCTTTATACTTTTTTGAGTCTAATTCTTCAAAATCATAAGGTGGCCGATCAAGCGCTCGTCGATCGAGGAGAATCTCGGTTATCTCCCGAGTCCGTAGGCCTCTTCAAGAAGGCGTAGGAGTGATTTTTAACAGTGGGTACCACCGTGGCATCCCCACGTTAGAGAGAGATACTCCACAAGGGTCCGGCTCGTAGCTTATTCTGGTTGTTGGTTTAGAGAGGAGCGCCTTTCTCACCTCGCGAGTATTATTTCCGCAGAAGAAGAAGAAGGTAGAGGGGAAGCGTCCGAACCTCCTCGAGTCACTTCCATCTCCTCTTCTCCGATTATCCGTTCATTGTTGAATACATCGGACTCGAGCCTGAGAGACCTCAAGATCCTCCATATTATACATACCTTTCTATGGCCACGACCGGGAACACTCGCTCGTCAGAGTGCCGGCATTCGCACCGGCTTCTCGTAGAAGGAGGAGGCACTATTGCTATATCTTCGACGTTTCCTCTCTAGTGCCGCCGTGTTTGGCTCTGCTCACCCAAGCACATGCTTCTCAATCTAGTCCCTTCGTTTTTGGAATGCCCACCAAAGGATTCTTCTTTTTCCTTTCCGTCGTCGTACTGATCTACACCCATGTCTTCCATACAAGTGGATCGTATTTTCAAGGGTTCCCCCTGAATCGGGACATATTCCTAGTTCGAATCCTTCTTTATGGTCCTTTCTCGTTTACTTCGCACTTAGAGTTTCAACCCTTGGTCTCGGAGGTCGTAATTCGACTACTTTTACAGATGGAACCTCGTATTTACTACAAATAAGTGTGAATCGCCTTTACGCTGTCACCAAGAAAATGCTTCTTTCCCTTCATCAAGTGCTTATCACACCTTTTCCCCTCTTCTAATGCCCGGAACCCCCATCGTGGGCTTTCCTCTTCATTTAATACTTTAGGAGGGGAACTCGGTCTTGCCTTTTTGGTAACTCGCGCTGGGAGGAGGTTCTTCTCCTTTTTCTATGAGTTCTTTTTGGCAACCGGTGCCTCATCAAACCCGGTGATACCTTTTCGAATGTTGAAATTCATCCTATCAAGGATGGAATCCTCAAAGCCCCGCCTCATTTACCTTTTTCGCAACGTTAAAACTTCACATCCGTCGAAATCGACGAATGATCCGATTCGATACACCGTGTGGCCTCCCGTCCCGACCAAACTACCTTCGTACATTCCAAAGTTTGAAGGCAAGAATGGGAGAGGATCCGGTTGATCACATCACCACATTCCATTTATGGTGTTCTTCTAACTCCCTAATCAATGATTCGATTAGGTTGAGATTGTTTCCAACGCACCCTAACCGGAAACGCCGCTAAACAAAACATATTGAGCTAACCGCGCTTTTGCTACATTTGGAGAACTGGCCGTTACATTTCTAAACCATTTCCAGCTCTCGTCCGATATGACACCGGACCGAAATCCTAGCTAATTTTTGAAGTGGTGACGACGCAACCCACATTTCCGATCACATTTAGAATGTATGAGAAGGGAAGAGGCTTATTAAAGCTCATATTCTAGAGAATTCCTTTTGGAATGGTTTCGAAATCTCTCTGCATGTACATTTCTAAAGATGTATCCTCGTCTCGGGGTATTTTCGAGGAACATGCCATTTTTAGGGGCCTGGGTCAGCTTGGAACTTCCATATTCCTCGGCTCCGGGGTCCTCCATAAATATTTGCCCAATTCTCCTCGCTCCAAATTAGATTTATCCAAAACTAAGCCTAGTCCTCATGGTGATGGACTTATTGGGTCGATCAGTGGTGCAAACGAAGCCTCGCTACTTCAATTGCAGCAGCTGTTCATACAATCTCGCTCCTTCGGTCGTCGTGCTCAACAGTCATCGCCTTCCCAATTCGTCGATAAACACCGGCTCCAAACTTCCGATCCCAAAGGAAATCAATAATGCGAAGGGAAGAAGAAGGGATGGAATAATAAGAAAAAGGGCAAGAATGGGAAGGGTAATGCAAATAAAAAACCAACGAGCATGTTGGTGAGGGTCATTCAAAGGATAAAAAAAAAGTGAAGTTTCCATGCAAGTTATGTACGAGACCATCTTACACACCTTTGCCCTAAAATTTCAGATGCTATTGGTTGTTAGCTCAAAGTAGGTTCTTCAGTTCCCGTGGCCGTGGCCGACAAACCCTTCTCAAGGGCAAACAACCAGTTGTTGGTGCTAATCAAAAAACTCGGGGCTTCCTCCTGGGCACCTGTGAAGTGAAAAATTTACTGTATTCATGATGAGTGCTCACGGGGATGTCGCTACGAGATCCCATGATTATGGCGCAGAAGAGTCTTCGAAAGCCAAGGATACTCCCGACAGCAACGAGCCGCTTCACATTACGAGGCCTAACGTTAAGCCTATACCTTGGATGCCCGAAGCATCTACTAAGCGTTCGACGATTAATCCAAACGCTAGGGCCGCCCGTAACCACTTATCAGGAAGATCCGGCGCGCAGTCCTCGTGCCATGTCGCCTTTAGAGGTGCTCCAATCTTGTCCGGCCCGCCGCGCGTTTCGCTCACTACCATCGGGGCTATTGATCCGAAAAAAAATTTCTCCGATTAAGCATTTGGATATGACTAATTTTAAGAAGAGACTCCCCATCACATGGCTTTCATATTAAATCATCGTACTCGGAAGTGCAACATCTTTCGGGATGGGGCCATCGACAGGGTGCTTCCACATGCGTGATGTCTCTCACATGTTGGAAGACGATTGGATCTCCCAAAGTCGTTCCATCTACCACTCTTTTGATCGCGTTTGATGGTCATTCTCAAAGACCACATGGTATTGTCCCCGCTTGCTCATCTTTGTCGGGGGGCAAAACTAAGGAATATGTATGCTGAGGTAGTTGATGCAAGCTCGGGAATACAACCTTCCGTTGGGGAGAAACCGGATTATGAGATGGATGCCATTGCATCCTCATTATTTCTGACATTTGTCTCCCTCTGCTCAGCGCGAGGGGATTGTTACGCGGGACCAACCGGATCGTCCTCTTGTAGACCCGAATGCGTCGCTTTCCACCGACTCATCCGTTCCAAAGTTGACAATACGCAGTGCGCCGTTGAGAATTTAGGGGTTGAACGATTTTCCGATGGGTACTTTCGATATTCTTCCTCCTCACGGTTCATAAATGAAATTTCATCCTCCAAGGCTCCTTTCTTCGAAGAGAGTTCTTCTAACTCATTATTTTTTGGACCCTTTTGGACCCGCTCCTCCCTACTACCATTAAAGACAGTCAAGTGGGCGAATGGCATTTCCAATGTTTGCACTCGAGATTGCTTATCGCCCTATCGTTGACTCGCAATTCATCCCGCCCTCCTCTTTCACCGTAAGAGTTGGATGGAGATGTGGCTCCGGGCTGGGCACTTAGTTCTTCTTCTCGTCTGTGATTGCCCTTGATACCACTCTTCCATCTCAAGAGGCCATCCCGGAAGCTATGACCGTACAGACAGACCGTGGGATGACGGGTACTACCCGTCTTACCACCGATTTGAGCGAAGTTGAACGATTTTTCCAGTGTCCTCCGTCTCTCGGTTCCGTTCGCCCGTCCCGAACCCCTTTAGCACCAACACAGTATATGCCGAAGGGAACATGGCCGTGATTTCTCCACTATCCCTAGTGAACATTTGTGATCCCAATATTATCGCAATGTCTTCTACCTGAGTTGAATGTCTCCAAAGAAGAGATTCGCATTTACACCCCAGGCTATTTAAAGAGTATAGGGATGTATTCGCTTGGTATTGTGAGGAAATGCCTAGTATAGATCCATATATTGTCCAACATGAGATCAAGACTCCTGAAAACACTAAGCTCGTGAGGCAAAAAATTCGTCCAATCAACTTGTGAAGGCGCAACTATCAAAGCCGAGGTGGAGAAGCCGCTAAGGCGGATTCATTTTCCCCGTTCCTTCGACCGAATGGGTTTCCAAACCCCGTTCCCGTAGATAAAAAAACAAGCGAACAATTCGAGTTTGCATTGATTTCGCAGACCTCAATAAAGCATGTCCTAAAGATAATTACCCCATACCATTTATCGATCGTATCATCGACGCAGTGTGCCAAAGAATGGGATTTTCTCCTTCATGGACCCGTTTCTCCGCATATAATCGCATTACTATCCCGTCCCGAAGATCATAAGACTCGCCTTTATTTGTCCCCTCGGGTTACTTTCGTACACAAGAAGATGCCTTTTGGTCTTAAAATGTCGGGGGCTACGTTTCGCCCGGCCATGTCATATGTTCTCTCCACGACATCAAAAAGATTATCGCAGGCGTATTTGGATGATTTAGCCGCTCATTCTTGAAAGAGGATGGATCATCCTTCTCACCTCCGTCAAATATTTGAATGATGTCGTTTCTATAAGATTAGTTTGAATCCGAACAAGTGCATTTTCACTGCTATATCCGGCTCGTTATTGGGATTCATCGTGTCTAGGGAAGGGATTAGGGTAGATCCCTTCAAGGTTGAGGCAATACTTCGTTGCCTCCCCGTCCTCTATTCGTCAACTTCAAAGTTCACAAGGAAAGTCTAATTTTCTTCGGATTTTATCGTAAATTATGCTGAAGTTACCAAAGGTTTTATGAGATTGTTGAAGAAGGGAGTTCCATTATTTTGGGATGACTTCGCTCAACGCTCATTCGATGCTTTGAAAAAAGCATTGACCTCTACTCCTTTATTGAGTCCACCTGATTATAGCAGGGATTTCCTTTTGTATCTTGCAGCAGCAGAATCTACCATTGGTATGGTTCTGGTTCAGGAAGATGATGCTCTTGCAGAGCATGTTATATACTATCTTAGTCGAGGATTGATAGGACCTGAACTCTGGTACACTCCGATAGAAAAGTTATCTTTAGCAGCTGTTCATGCTGTACAACGACTCCAGCATTACATTATTCTACGAAAAACTTATGTTTTGGCAGTAGCCAATCCATTTCAATTTGTCCTCAGTAGGCGAGTGATTGGGGGAAAATATAATAGATGGATTGTGATTTTGCAGGAATTTGATCTTGAGTTTATGTCTGCCAAGTCCAAGAAATCATTAGTTTTCGCGGAATTGATCTCCGAGTTGCCCTGTGGGGAAGAAATGATTTATGATGAATCCTTCCTGGATGAACATTTGTTTCTTATCTCTCCACAGGATCCTTGGTATGGAGATATAATTGTGTATCTCCAGATTGTGAAGTTTCCCTCTACTTTTTTGAAAGATGAGCGTCATAAGTTGCGTCACTTGGCTAAGAATTACTTGATTATTGGTGATGCTTTATACCGTTGAGGGGTTGATTCAATCCTAAGATGTTTCTTAACTCTAGAAGAAGCTGCGGCTATGCTGAATGATTGCCGCAGTGGAGCTTGTGGTGGTCATTTATTTGGGCTTGCTACAGCCTAAAATATTTTGCGTGTTGGGTACTTTTGGCCTTCGATTTTCAAAGATTGTGTGGAGTCGGTCAAAAAGTGTCATCTGTGTCAAGTTTATACTCGAAAAATACGTGCTCATCCAGCTCCGCTTTTTCCAGTCATTACTGTCGATCCCTTTACAAAGTGGGGTATTGATTATACTACTTGTAACCCGCCTTCGGCTAAAGATCACAAGTACATTATTGTAGCAGTAGACTACATTACGAAGTGGGTCAAGGCTATGCCTACTTTCGGGAATGATGGTGAGACTGCAACTCTTTTTCTTTTCAACCAGGTTATTGCTCATTTTGGTATTCCTAGAGAGATTTTCACTGATCATGGCAGTCATTTTCAAAATAGCATGATGGCTGAGTTGGCTCTAAAATTAGGTTTTCGGCAGGAGCATTCATCTCCATATTATCCTCAAGCCAATGGGCAAGTGGAAGCCGTGAATAAATCCTTGAAGACAATTCTTCAGAGGACAATTGATAAAGCTCGATCCAACTGGCATATTATGTTATATCCTGCACTTTGGGCATACAGGACGTCAGTGAAAACTGCAACTGGCTTTACTCCGTTTCAGCTAGTGCATGGGTTGGAATCCGTATTTCCCATTGAATGTGAGATTCCTTCTCTTAAGTTAGTTGTTGAACTTCTTCTTGAAACTTCTAGTCTTGAAGAATGTCTCCTTCATCTAGAACATCTCGATGAGCAGCGTGGAGATGCCACCACGATGAATGAAGCGCATAAAAACTGAGTTAAAGTTCAGTACGATAAGGGGGTCAAGCCTAGGGTTTTTTCGGAAGGTGACCTTGTTTTGGTCTATGCCCAAGAAAAAGATGCCCTAGGGGTAGGAAAATTTAATTCTATGTGGTATGGCCCCTTCATCGTTAAAAAATTTCTTAAGAAAGGGGCATATACCTTGGTTGATTTTGAAGGGAACGAGTTGTCGGAGCCCAGAAATGGGTTCTATTTGAAAAAGTATTATGCCTAGGCTTCGGCCTGGCATGTTGCTTTTGTATATAGTAGTTGTTTTTTGTACATATCTGGTTGTTTTTCGATCTTTGATGGGTTGGTGATGTTTTTGATCTGCTTTGGCAGGTTGTGTCGGATGTCATGAGTCATTTTGGTTTCGCTGATGGTGCTAGTAGACACACCCGGAACTTAGCTTCCGTGGCTTGGGTGCTTCATTATCCATCCGATCAGCTGTTAGTATCAAGAGGGGTCTGCATTGATCCTGCTTCAGTTAACATAGCAGAATACACTGCAGTTGTTTATCTACTCTCGGAAGCAATATATTTGGGTGTTGATTCGTTGGTAGTTTTCTTGGACTCTCAGCTAGTGGTGTCACAGTTGAACAATACTTATCAGGTTCAAGATCCATTTTTACTTCGGTTGTTCTTGAGGGTACTCTTGTTACAAAGATCATTTCAATTTTTAACTTTCATTCATATTCCTCGAGCTGACAATTGGATGGCAGACTCATTAGCTAATCAAGAAATTGATTGGAATATTAATCATTCCATACAATAAGATTTAATCATCAAAAACATCATATATTTTGATACATTTGTCACATCACATCAAACATCGTTGTATATATATCATCAAAGTGTTAAAAAAACTATACAAAAATTTGGATCCATAAGGTCATACAAAAATTGGGCTTATGCTCGATCATGTTCAGTCTCAAAAAATAATACAGTCATCTGATACATCATATATATCTAATCCTGTGGTCCATGCCTAGAAGTTGTGTTCCTATAGAACACAATCGCAGTGGCAACTCGGCGGAATAACCGTACCCAGTCACGGGGTACTCCTACCACCTGTCTCTGGATGGCTTCAGGAAGATCTTCCACTACAGCCATAGGTACTTGGCGGGTTAACCCCTCCAAGTTTCTCTGTACGGCATGGAGGGTTCTGTCTGAATCTACTGTATCTGCCTTGCCTCTGCGACGCTTATGTCGTGGGTATCCCTCAGGTCGAACTGGTCCAATATCCGTTTCATGATCATTTTAAAAAATTGTAAGTCATTTTGAATCCAATCAAAAACATGTTTGTTTTTCACATTTTTTCACACATATTGAAAAAATCCAAAAAATTATATAAGTCAAAAAATTGCAAACTTACCGACTGTGCCCCATGCTACGTCTGGTGGAAGGAAAAGATCTGGATCGCCACGAAAGTCCATCCCTGCATAGGGATAGTCATCCACAACGATGATTTGTTCTCTCCACCATTGGAAGAACTCATCATCTCAAGTGGTCCGGGGAACTTCACTTCCCCCCAATCTCTTCATCATGTCTGCCCAGTGGGCAATTCTTGGGTCTCTCGGGCTGCTGATGGTAGAGATCACTCTGGGTCTCAGCGTTGGAATCTTATCGAAGAAGAATGTCATCAAAATTGTACCATATCCAAAAAAAATTGTCTTTGTTTTTCGGATAGAAGTCAATTGTTGCTTCATGTTCATCAGTAGAGTTGTGCACCAATCATATACATGAGTTAAGCATTCCACTGCTATACTCATTTGCGTCCTAGATGCCTGGTGTAGAGAAGCTGATCCTGCTACTCTCCCAATGGTAAAAAGGAGGATTTTCATGTGCAAGTCTCTTAGATCTTTGATAGCAATTTAAGTTCCAGCTTTCTTGGAACCCTCTACGTAATACACGTGGATGCAATCTTCCATGGTTAGCCCTCCCAAAGGCTTATCGTGCAAGTCTACTAGCTCCCCCCTCCGGGAGAGTCCAGTAATAAGATATATATCTTCCACTTCGATGCGTATGGGCATCTGATCTATAATGAAACAATGTTCTTTCGGTTCCCAATAGTTCACAAGAATTTCGAGCAACCGGACATTACTCTTCATATTTGGCATTTTGAAAAACTTGAGCAATCCGCAATTCTGAAGAATATTCAGTTATACTTGGTCCTGCATGACTTCATTGTCTATAGCACTGTGTTCATGCTCTCTCCATGATATGGTCATCCTGCAAAATTTCAATAATTCGTTCATTAGCTACGCATTTTTCATTTTGGGTCACGCATACGCGACTTTCTTTGTGCACAGTCGCGTATATACGCGACTTGATCATTATCAACCCACGTATGCGCAAACCCGTGATTTTTAGAAAGAGATTCTACGGTGAAAATTCCTAAATTTTAATTTATGAATGGACAAAATGAATAGCAAGGATGGTTTATGAGCTTACCTAACAAATTCAGTGAAGATTGACGGTCGGTTGCTCCTGTTTTGAAGAAAGAGGCTTTTTCCTCCAGAGCACTTTTTCCCAAATCAACAATGTAACAATGAACCAAATATGAGGTAATTTGTCTATTTATGCCCAAAAAGTTGAAAATTTTCGCAAAAATTTGTTATGCTTATTTTTTCAATCTATCTTAAGCTGCATAACCCAGATGCCTGGAAGTGCCCAGATTGGTATATTTTCAGGTACATTTTGACGAATTTGAGATTTTTCCCGGTTTTTTATCCATGACTGCTGACTCGTCATGGCAGGTATATGATCTTCACTGGCATATAGGTTAGGGAATCCACTTTCCATTGCATTTTGCATACTAGCCTCCATTCTGATCACTTGCCATAGGGTCGATCCCATCAGATCATGAGTATTACACCCATTTCACTCGCCGATTATTTAATCATGACTTGGTGGTAGAGCCTTCCTTTACATGGGCTTCCTAGTTAGTTCCTCGCAATCACTTGTTTCCCGTGCTATGTTTTATGTAGGCTCGGGAGTCCTCTTTAGTCCCGCCATGACTTATGTGTTGAAGCTTCATTCTTCTTCTTCCTCACTATCATTTTTCTGGCTATTACCCTAGAGTCTCCCTGGTGTTGTTGAGTTGTATTACTGCATTGCATATTGGCTACTTGTTTATCCTGGCCTTTAGCCAGCTTCATTCGGACTCAATGTTTAAGCCAACTTTTGAACTTAACCGTATGTACAAGTTAAACCATTGCATGCACTTAGCTATCACGACTTGACACCCTTTTACCCATGGATGGAACATTCCTCTGAGTATCGCTTACCAGTTTCCGCCACCTTGCATTGAACATAGGATCGTTCCACTCCCAGGAACTAGTGCATCTGTTTCTTGATACTTGTTCTATCCATTGTACCATAGCATTCTTTTATTCCTTTTCAGGCTTATTATATGAAAAATACAAAAAAATTAAATATAACAAAAAGAGCGGGAACGGGATGTAACTTCGTAATTTTGATGGCAGTATAGTGTCAGTTTGTCTCCCTTGAACAAAGCATATACACTTATATATCTTTCCTCCATTTGGGATGGTTTTAGTTTTGACCTAGGTTCAGCCTTTACCTTGTTTCACTTGTCAGTCCTCCCTCGGTTGGTTATCTCTTCCAATCATATGGAGAGTTTGTTCTGCCTCCTGCATAACAGACTTATACAGTGTCACTTTTTTACTACCATGGTCATCACGAGTCGTGCTTTTGTTCAAGGGAAGTCTAACCAGAGTCGGCCATTCTACGGTGTCTCTTGACTCATTATTCAGTCGACCTTCCAAGTCTTGTTAATATCTTGTTCTATCACATCAGATGTTTTGGTCCTCTGCTCGTGTTGGTTTGAGAAGGTCTCCATTGACTTCTCGCTGGCGGGTTTGTCTCTTATCGACTATGACACATTTCTCTGAGAGAAAACCTAGAGCCGCACCCTGGCCCTATTTCCATCATTGATAGGTGACCTTGTGCTCATCATTTGATCATCATTATGGGTCTTTGACTGAGTGGTTTCCCCTGTGTTCGACGTTAGCATACATTATCACACTTGGGATTCGTGCAGTACCTTGATTTCCATTTGACCCTATCGGTGGATATCTCGCCTCTGTGTCAGCTTTCATTATTGGTTGGTTCAGAGGGTTTCTTCCGTGCACTAGCTTCATCTTGTGCATGTCAAAAACGTACTTCGGTTTGGTTTTGTCACTCTACTTCATCCAATTCCTTCCAAATTTTGGCCTGTGGGTTACACTCACGCTGGACTGATGTGGGATGCCTTAATGCCTTCCTTCCAGCAGATCTTTTCCCATCGACTCCAACTCATTGCTCTGGGAATAAGGTCTAGAGTCTTTTTGTCAGTACCTTAGGGTTTGCAGTCATCAGTGGCAGACTCTTCGCTATCGACAGTGGGGATTCATCATTGCCTCCTGATTGGTAGATTCTTTCAAGTGTTTGACTTCAACCCATTCATTCGCACTTGTTAGATTGTACTAGGGCACCTTGACACTCATTTTCATTATTGGTGGGTTGTCTCACGTTGGTTAACGGTATACATTATTGACAGGTAATCCAACGATTTCTCACATGGTCGACTTCAGCTCATTTATTCCCATTGTGTAGAATTGTGCCATAGTGATCAGTGAAGACCTCGGGTTGCATCAGCATTTCTCGGTTCACTTTTGACAGTCCATCCAGTTTTTGCCAGTGATGCCGTTCACTCTTATATGTTGCAGTGTCCGTACAACAGCATCCTATATGTTGGCTCCCGAGTTGCGTGATAGTACCGTTTATTCCACCTCTTATGAGTTGGTACTTGGAGATTCAATTACTTATATGATCAGACATCCAGTTTCAACATCATTGATCAGTTTTCTATATGTGATACTTGGACATTGATTCAGAATTGTACTTCCGGGCCCTACTCAGATGATTCATTGTGTACTTCCAGTTCAGCTATACTTGTATACATTTGGATCTATTATGTACTTTCTATATGACGTATTTTTTGACTGAGTATGGGTATGCCCGCCTCAGCATGAGTTGACTCTCTGTTTTCTTTCATTGGTTTTTGGCAGGCTGAAGTCTGGTGAAGTCCTCTCTTGTCCTTGTGAAGTTCTTTCTATGTGCATAATACATTTCGGCCATCATGTACCCCTTCCGACCTCATATATTAGGGGGCATCTGTTATAGCATCATTTTTCACCCTCAGGTGATTCATGATTGTCTTTATGGCTTTGGGCACCCATTCCCACAGACTTGAACAAAATTCATTAAAAACAGTGTTAAAATTCCCATACGCGGTTATGCCCAGACTTTTCCGCGTGTATACGCAAGTCCATATGTACTTTTCTGCGTATGCCATTAAAATCATTAAAAAATATATAAAAATTCCCTATTTTCAAGCTGGGTTGATGGTTAATCCAGTAGTTCGACCACCCCAGCACATGGCCAACTGTTTCCAACTGATTGAAACTACTTTGACAGAGTATAAAAGCCCCTCATGTGCATGGCCTAAGGGAGAGAGAAATTTTATAGGCATTATACTCTGTTGGAATCCCAATTCAAGTCTGAATTCCCGTGCCTCCTGCACTTTCCTAGATTTATACAGGAAACCCTTGTTTCCTGGAGATGTTCATCCGTTTATATGCCATCTCGAGTGCACAAGCCTTGAAAGTATCTTAGCGAGGCAAGGGTGGGACGGATCCAGACGATGGTCTGTTCGAAGATCGTGGAAGGATTCAGGTGATCTCTCCACTTTTACTACTGTACATGCTGTTCGTAATAATGAAGAACCATCTTGTTCCTGAACCTATGTGTTAATGTTTATTTATATGTGTGAAAAGATTATCATTTAAGCATTTATTATGGTTTATATAATGTTTCACATGGATTGCTCTAACGTTTAGGAGAAGTATATGCTGTAAAACTAGGTTTCCGTGCACGTTCTTTCTTGTTTTCCAGGTTGAAGGAGGAAGAAGGGTTGCTGGGGGTTTGGATCCCACGGGATCTACATCGAACGTAGGAATACGGGTGAGTTCTACTATCGTTGTTATCTAGTTTTTAGCATTCAAGTGTGGTTGTGTGTGAGTCCTTCTGAATAGCATTCCCTAATCTGTGGAGGTTTTGACCCAACAAACCTCTAGGATGTTTTTCCCCGAAACACCCATTCACATTTATGTTCATCGAACCTCCAAAGGACTTCATCGGAGGATCTCAACTGTTGATCTCCTCCTGAGATCTAACGGTCCACACTCAAATCTCCCTATGCCCTCCGGTCCCACTATTCAAAGCCCCTAGTCTTCATTTGATTTAATCATTTTCCTTTTTATTTCGCCCAACGTTAAAACTTATGTGTTCTACACTAAATTTAATTTCTTTAGCCTAACTCCTCTAAAGCCACTCCACTAGTAAATCTCCACCGTCGATCATCATCCCACAGTCTTATCCAACGGTCCAGAATGTCTTCTCACCAGACCTTCATCAAACTGATTCCTCCACCATTACACAGAAATTTTCACCATTTTCCACTTGTGACCACTTTTTTCACCGTTGCACCTCCATTTTCCACAGGCCTCCACAACATCCACGTCCACTCCCATGGATTTTCTTAACGAGCTTGTTGTTTGCAGGTGTTAAAGGACTACAGCTGCGCCCTGTGTCATTAGTCACAGACAAAGTTGTACAGTGGCGCAGGATGCCATTTTCAGAGCCAAAGATTGCAGAGAGAATGCCTGGGAAGGTTTTAAACGAAATATTTCATTAAAAGGACCAGTGTTTAACTCTGTCAAAACCTCCAACGCCATTAAAACTGCACATCTACAGACAGAGAAAGTCAACAGGAGCAGCAAAGAGTATCAGTGAAGGTTTAAAGTGATTTAAAGGCCTATTATTGAAGATTTAATGCCTTAATCTAGTGTTAGAGGGCGAATATGCAGATTGAAGACCTTATGAAAGACACAGAAAGCCTAATAAGGCCTGAAGCACATAAAAAAAATCTTATCAGTGTTTCACATCAGCAGAAGGTTCTTTCCCAAGAAAGGACAAGTTCCCATAATATTTTTATTCTCCATCAACGTTCCTGAGAAGATCACCACCCTGATAGTAGTCCTAATATTTCCAGGGCATTTGTTACATAGTATGGTAGGCCTGAAGCCATTTATCTGCCTTAATTTTCCCAGAGTACTACAGAGTACATACAGCTGAGAAGTACATTGGAGAACATACCTCTGAAGTTATTATCAGCCTGTCAAAGACCACTCTTTCATCCAAAGAGTACTGAAAGTCAATGTAGGGATATTAAAATAGAATGGGCCTCGAGCACTCTTCTTCCTCTGTTTTAATGTTTCATTTAAAGTTCTATCTACCTTTACTGCCACTTCCTCATCTATAAGAGCTCAAGAAAAACACATTGAAAAGGTTGTTGTTGTTTGGATAACCGTGGATTGTAAGCTGTTTCTTTGAGATAGAGTTCTGTGTGTTTTAGTTGTAAAATAGGCTGAGGAGATGATTTCAGATTGAATATCAAGCTATTGGACAATGATTTATGTGACTGGTGTTTCTCTTTAATATGACAAGCATGTTCATTGGATCCTAATTTAAAGCAGTGGTGATGTATTCTATCTTTGTCAATGTTCTCTCTCTATTATTCATCATATTTCGTTTCTCTGATAAGATTCAGTAATCTGGCTTAGGATATACCCCTGCATGGTACCCTAATGTTTCCCGCTCTTCTTATATTTGATTTTTTCTGCTCATTGTGTGATCTAAGGACAAATTTGAGACAATTTAACCAGTATAGTAGTTGGTTATTCACTACTTATTGATGTGTGAATTTAGAATTTGTTTTTAGATGTTCTTGTCTGGTTTTAGCTGAAAGAATTGGGATACTAGGAGATTAGAGCTGATTCTATCTCACTAGGGTCCTTTTCTGACAGTTAAGCTTTTCCAAGATCCCTTAAGTTGAATGTCAAAGCATTGAAAGTTTAAAGGCTTTCTCTGATCTCAGGCTTCACCTTTATGTTAAATCTTTAGTGTTTTCTATTGTCTGAAGAGTTAGCCTCATTAGGAGTGTGATCATATATGGTTAAGGCATGCCCTGTCTGTATATTTTCTCCTAAGTGGTCACCTTGGAAGGTTTCCTTGTCATTCACCTTCATTCCTTATCATTTCATCCCATAATATCATCTTTAAAGACCCTTTGTTTTAGATGACTAGCCCATTTGAAAGCCTTGGATATTGAATTGCAAGTAAACGCTTTTATGAATCCATTGCCCAATGGACCTGAGTTTCATTTGAATTGTCTCCCCATTTCCAAAATCATTCTTTGCTCACCTTTGTCTTACATTGAACCCTTCTTTCATGTTTCCCAACAACCAAACAAACAAAACAAACAAAACAACAACCCTTGTGCCTTATAACTAGCCTAATACCTTAACATTGAACTTCAAAGACATATATTTCTTTGCCTTTCATAGAGAGATCCCTCTCTGGATCTAGGAGGGCTAGATCCTGAGATCCCAAAGTGGTTTTGGTGTTGTCTTGTCTTTTGGTATTGCCAAACCTGCCAAAACATAGGAATCCCAACATAATGGCGACTCCACTAGGGAAACTTTGAGTAAGACAATCCTTGAAACATTTCTAAGGCTCAAAGAGGACCATAGTAGCCTTGGTTTGGTAGTTAATCACTGCGGTCGATAGTAAACCTTCTTGAGATATTTCAAACCCTCCACCCGATGACTCCACAGTTCCTTAATGAATAAAAGACTCCACTGGTGATCAATAGGCCTGCTGATTATCTTGGTTTTCACAAGACTCCACTAGGAGACCAGTTTGCATTGCAAAATCAGCCATATTAGAAGAAACACATAGGATTAAGATTCTTGGTGAAGAGACAAACATAATGGCTTCAAGAACCATCCATACTAGAGCTTATCCTAATCCAAATCCCCCTGAAATAGTTGACAATCCAGAGAGCATTCTTAGGAAATATCCCACCCCTAGAAAGCCAACTATTGTCAGACACATTCATAGAGCTAACTCCGCACTTGAAGACTTTACAACTCTATTAGACATCCATTTTGACTTAGACTTACCAAGCAGTTTACCAAGAACTAAGTAATTCAGTGCTATAGATCGGATAGACGTTGAGCCTCCAAGTTCATCATCTCACAGTGGTCAACATATTAGGGATAGAGAGACCCCTCCATCAACAACTACTAATATTAATTTCATTCAAAACTTGGGCCTCTATCACCCTAAATCAGCTCAATAGTGTGTGGCTGGTCCTAGCATTTCTGTCATCCATATACCTGCTGCTCAAGCCAATCCTTTACCTCCACAAAACACCATCATGGAAGCATGGTATGCACCTCTGGTGTCACCACAGCCTTTGGCTCCACTACCCAATGATTATCAGTCAAAAATCCCTCATTTCACTGGAAAAGAGTCTACCACAGCTCAACATCATGTAGATAGGATGGAAGATGCCTTTGACTATATGGAAATTGAAGATGAAACCATTAAGATGAGGATCTTTGCTTAGAGTTTAGGAGGAGAAGTGAAGAAGTGGTTTAAAGGCCTACCTCCTAATAGCATCAATGACCTTCCCTCTTTACATCAAACTTTCATAGACAAGTGGGAAGTCAAAAGTAACCCTCTCCAAATCTTAGCAGAATATAAAAATATGAAAAGAAGTCAGGGAGAGAGTGTCCATGACTATTCTACTAGATTTAACAGTGTCTACAATGCTCTTACACCCCATATGAAACCTCCCCAAGGAATGGCCTTAGTGAAATAACCTGAAGAATTTGATGTTGACATGGCCTACTAGCTTAGGGAGAGAGATTACAACACATTGGAAGACATGCAAAAAGGAGCAGTAAGTGTAGAAGCAAACCTGATTGAAAAGAGAGCTAGAATGAGGGCTGAGAAAAAGGTAACCTATAGGGATGACACATCAGCTTCCACATTTGATCCCAAATATGACAGTCTAGCTAAAAACATGTAAAGGCTAGAAAAAATGATGGAGAAAATGGTTGTCCAAGTCAGTAACCAGAACAGAAACCAAAATCAAAACCAGAACCAAAATTTTAGGAGAAACAATCCCCCTAATAGACAGAGAGACTCGGATCAACAAGTCATACCCCCATTTCAAGAGAACTTCCTTGATGAAGATGAGGGGATAATGGAAGAATCCAAGGGAACCACAATAAACATGGTGGAAGTAGACAACCAAATCCACACCTTTTCCACAGAAGATAATCGGACCTCATACTCACCTTGGGATGAAGAAGGGTTAGAATCTGAGGATTATAGGCTGGGATTTGAAAATGCCATCATGCAGGTCAGAGAACAGTATGAACTTAGGAGAAAAAAGAGCTTAGACACTTCCAAACCAAAAGCCTTGGAGATTATAATTAAGAAGAGACCTGAGAAGACTCCTAATGTGACTGCTGAAAGTAGCAAATCAACAGCTGAGAGTTCTGGAAAAAACAAAGACAAAGACATCCAAACAACTGATAAACAAAGTCAAGAAACTAGCAGCACTAGCATCGCAGCTAATGCTCCTAATAAAACAACTTCAAACATTGTACATACTGAGAATCAACAAGCTGAGTCTGCCAATAAAATGGTGGCCAATAGAATAGAATTAAGCCTTTCAAAGAGTCAATCTCCTTTCAATTTCGAAAGTGAGATAGCCAAAATCAAAATTTCTGTTCCTCTCACTGAGTTAGCTACTCAGGATGCATATAAAGGCTAAATTTTGAAAGCTCTACATCTAGGAGAAAACAATGACACTGTCAATTTAAGTGATGATCAACCAGCCCTTCTGTTTGGTCCAAAGATAGAAGGGAAGTTTCAGTAAGGGGTAGTACCTCCTTTTTATATCAGCCTCAATATCCATGACAAGATCCTTCATAATGCTACGCATGAATCGGGGGCTTCACACAACCTTATGCCCAAGGTAATTATGGAGAAGTTAGGCATAGAGATAACCCGACCCTATAAGGATTTATATTCATTTGACTCTAGCAGAGTGATGTGCCTTGGCCTAATCAAAGATATTTGTGTGAATTTGACTCAAATCCCAGCCAAGTGCATGGTTATGGATGTTGTAGTGGCATATGTGCCTCCTAAGTATGGCATGTTTCTATCAAGGTCATGGGGTGCCAAGATGCAAGGTACAATGCAGATGGACGGGACATATGCCACAATCCCTGTCTTTAGCCAGCTCATAAGACTGTATAGAGAGGCACACATGAATTTTATGGTTAGCAGCCCTAAGAAACCTGAAAATTCACCACTCTACTTTGTCCACACAGATCCGGATTCCTTTATACTATACAATGATGAGTTTGCTGATGAACAAGAGCTAGGAAACACAGATCTAAACAACGGAGTAGAAGCCACAAATTTTAACATAATGGCCACTCTAGATATAGCGGGAAATGAGAGAGAAACGTTAGAACAGTGAACTAAATCAGAAACTCAGAGTGAACAAAACCAAGACTGCAAACTATAGATTACTCATCACTCTGAACTCCATGCACATCATGAAGAACAAAACATTCCACACCACGGTGCCGACCCCATAATACAACATAATGGTGAATCCAACATTAGGGATGAAAATGATGATAAACCTGAAAATAATCCCTTATGGAGAATGAACTTTGATGGGTCTTGCACAAGGAAGAATGGAGGAGTTGGGGTATGGTTATACAATACTGAAAGTAACTATGTTGAGAGTCATGCCTTCAAGCTATATTTTAAATGTACAAACAACATTGCAGAGTATGAGGCTCTCATCCTAGGATTGAATCTATTGAAAAAAATAGGAGCCCAAAGGATAGCTGTACATGGAGACTCTGAATTAGTCATCAAACAAGTGAATGGAGAGTACACTGCAAAGCATCTTAGATTGACGACATACAGAAATGATGCCATGGATTTACTGAAAACCTTTGTAGAATATGAGCTCGTGTTTGTTCCTAGGAGTCAAAACATTATTGCGAATGGATTAGCCTACGTTGCTAGTTCATATCATAAATCACCTAGTGACAAACATATCATTATTCAAACAAAATATAGGCCTACAGTGCCAGATAATGAGAAGTATTGGAAGGTCTTCGAGGGTGACAAGAAGATAGAGGATTTCCTGATTGGTAGGAATGAGTTTGAATTCTCTGATTCAGACTCTAAATCTGATGAAATATTCCTGAGTGAAGAGCCCGCTGATGAAGAAAAATAACCCCATAATGTATAAATAAACATGTTAACTAAAGAAATTGGAACTCAAATTGAAGAGTACAAGAACGCAGAAAAAGAAGACATTGAGGTGCTGCAGTCAAAAGACAAGAACATACCCAGAGGATTGGCACCCCTAGAGGACCTTTTTGATTTTAACGATGTAGCAAAGAAACCCACTATAGAACACACAGAGTCCGATGTCGAGGAATGCAACATAGGCACCGAAGATAAGCCTAAGATGATTAAACTAGCTAAATCCTTGCCAGCAGACATTAAAAAGAAATACATTGACTTATTTAAAGAGTTTGTTGATGTGTTTACCTAGAGCTATGAGGAATTAAAAGCCTATGATACAAAAATAATCTAGCACAAGATCCCACTAAAAGAAAACAAAAAACCCTTCAGACAGAAACTGCGTAGAATTAACCCAGTACAAATGCCTCTTGTAGAAAAGGAAATCAAGAAAATGTATGAGGCAGGAATCATAGTGCCTGTGAGGTTTTCCAATTGGGTCTCCAACCTTGTAGCTGTGAGGAAAAAGACATGTGAGATCAGACTGTGCATTGATTTTAGAAACCTTAACAGAGCTTCACTTAAATATAATTACCCCTTACCCAAGATGGAACACATCCTACAAAGGGCAGTTGGCTCAGAAAGGATCTCCCTATTAGATGGTTTTTCAGGGTATAACCAAGTGTTAGTACTCCCAGAAGATCAACTAAAAACAACTTTCACCACACCATGGGACACTTTCATGTACGTAAAAATGCCTTTTGGACTAATGAACGCGGGTGCAACCTTCCAAAGAGCTA
The DNA here is from genome assembly GCA_034641835.2 of Pinus albicaulis. Lineage (NCBI taxonomy): Eukaryota > Viridiplantae > Streptophyta > Pinopsida > Pinales > Pinaceae > Pinus > Pinus albicaulis. The sequence goes on along the minus strand of CM076576.1, from coordinate 173,040,516 downwards.
TGGACATAGCCTTTTCAGAGGAAATAGGTCACGTCATTGTCATTTATCTGGATGACATAACAGTCTACTCCAAGACTGATGAGGAGTACCTCAAACACCTGAGAAGAGTATTTGAGAAATGTAGAAGGTTCAGCCTATATTTGAATCCCAAGAAGACTGTGTTTGGCCTTCAAGAAGGTAAGCTTCTTGGCCATATTATATTAGAGAAGGGGATCAAAATAGACCCGAAAAGAGTTGATGGAATACTACAGATTAGCCACCCGAGAAACATAAAAGAGTTGCAATCCTTTATTGGGAAAATTAACTTCTTAAGGAGGTTTATTCCCAACTTAGCAGAGCTCCTCAGGGATGTGACAAACATGCTGAAAAAAGATGTAGGGGTCAAGTGGACTCTAGAGGCCAAAAAATCCTTTGAATTAGTTAAACTTGCACTTACCCGGGCACCAGTCCTAATCAACCCCAATTTTTCAAAATATTTCCTGATATTCTCCTTTGCCTTCGAGAATACAGTGGCTGCAGTCCTGCTGTAGAAAAATCTAGAGGGATAGGAACAACCTATTGCTTTCTTCAACAAGGCTCTGGGGGATGCACCCTTGAAATATAACATAATGGAAAAACAGGCCTATGCCTTGGTAAAGGCCTTGAAAGACTTCAGGGTGTATATTCTGCATTCTCACACCATTGCCTATGTACCTAACATAGTGGTTAAAGACATTTTGTCCCAAGATCTAGATGGAAAAAGGGGCAAATGGATTGCTGTAATACTAGAGTATGATCTGGAAATAAAACCCACAAAACTTATCAAAGGTCAAGGCTTAGCTCAATTAATGGCTAAATCTAACTGACAAGCCCTTTACATAAACATGGTAGATGCCTTGGATGAACATGAGGGATTTCCTGATCCTACTGTTGAAGAACAATTTCAAAGCTCTCCTTGGTATTCTGACATCCTATATGTGCTTACAAATCTTAATGCTCCTCCTGCCTTATCAAAGACTAAGGCAAGGTTTCTGAAGTTAAAGGCTAGAAACTATTTCATTTTAAATGAATGTTTATACTGGAAAAAAGAAAATGGTTTGCTGCTTAAATGCTTGCCTGAAGCTGAAGTAGAGAGGATCAAACATGAGTTCCATGTAGGGGAGTGTGGAGGCCATCTCAACTAGAAAGCCACTGCCAACAAAATACTTAGGGCTGGATATTACTGGCTCACCTGTTTAATGATATCCACAAAATGATAGTTGCCTGCCATAAGTGCTAGATCTTTGAGGGCAAAAGAAAGCTCCTCCCTTTACCATTACAACCTATAACTATTGAAGATCCCTTTCAACAGTGGGGCCTAGATTTCATAGGAGAAATCCATCCCGCTTCATCAACCCAACACAAATGGATTCTCACAGCCGCAGACTATTTCAAAAAATGGATAGAGGCCATCCCTTCTAGGAATTCCACAGATTCTGTTATCATTAAGTTCCTTGAGGACCACATCCTATCTAGATTTGGCTGCCCTAGGAAAATTGTCACTGATAATGCTGCTGCTTTTGGTTCCATGAGGATGATTGATTTTTGTCACAGGTATCAGACTACACTTGGTCATTCTACTACTTATTACACACAGGGAAATGGGCTAGCAAAATCATCGAATAAAATTTTGGTGACTATCATCAAAAAGCTTCTTGAAGAGAATAAAAAATCATGGCATAACAAGTTAGTGCATGCTTTATGGGCTGACAGATTAACAACAAAGAAATCTATTGGAATGTCCCCATATCAGTTAGTCTATGGGGAAGATGTAGTATTCCCTACCAGCCTAGGGGTGCCAGTTATAAAAATAGTCCAAGAAATACAGTCAGAAGAGGAAAACATGGTAAGGAGGATAAATTAAACCATACATCTCTAGCAGACAAGAGAAGAAGTCTACAAAAGAGCTCTGAAAGTGCAAGAAAATATAAATAAATTGTTTGATACAAGAACAAAGGCTTGTGACTTCAAAATTGGAGACAAGGTACTTAAGTGGGACTCTAGGAGAGAGGATAAAGGAAAGCATGGAAAATTTGACAGTTTGTGGCAAGGTCCTTACATCATCCAATCCACCATTGGTCCAAATGCCTTTTTTCTGCAAGAGCTAGATGGTACAGATCTGTTTGGGGGTCCTGTCAATGGCAGGATGCTCAAGCATTACTACTGCTAGGTTCCAGTTTAAAGTTTTCACCTCCATTGTAAATACCATTATTGTGTTTTATTTAAAAAAAAAAAAAGAAAAAAAAGGAAAAAAAGGAGAAAATGTTTCAAAAAAGAGAGAAAGAAAGGTTCAAACATGCTCAAAACTTGAACCTCTGAAGTTCCAAAAGAATGGCTCTAAAAAATTCAAAGCCTGAGCCAAAAAGAGTAAGAGGCTGGTTCTAATATCATCAAAACCTGATTCAACAAGGAAAGAAATAAGAATCATCTCTAACAAGCCCAAAACTAGAGCTGAAATGAAGAAGAAAAGTGACTCTAACAAGCTCAAAATCTGAGTCACAAGAAAAAGAAGGATGTTTCAAAGTTTCAGAATTGTAAGCCTTCAAAATTTTGGTTCTAATTTTTTGCAAAGTTCAGTTCATGTGCAGCTTTCTTTATGCCATGGACCCACAACAAACCAGACAGTCTAATCCTGGTTTGACTGTTTTTAAATTTCTGTTGTAGAATGTAGAGAAAGAAATCTACTAGACAGTTTAATCCTAGCAGATATTAGTGTAGGTAGAGAAGCTATGATGCCAACTGTTTAATCTGGTCTCATGGAGGAATAAGGGTAGAATTATATTAGTGTGTTTTCTGCTTTCAATAAAAAAAATGACGAGGAAGGTCTGCAAGTATAAATGCACCTTGAAGAAATTTTTTTAGGACTTTAGGATGGGTAGGTAGATTGTTTGGGAGAATGTTTTCTGCTAATATAATTTTCATGAGTTGTGGCAACTGATTAAAGAAGAAAAATATGGTTAAAGAACCAGGCATCTGGCCTACTTCCAAAGATTATTTTCTGAGATTCTTGACACCTTCAAGAAGATGCCATCCCCATGTGGAGCCACTATTAGCCACCTATAAATTTTGTCAAGAAAATAGGTGGCTAAATATTTTTCTAAGCCTTCAAGAGATACCTTTCCTCTGAAAATCTCTCATTCTTGAAGCCTCTATGTGTCTTTTTCCTTTGAAGAGATCTTCACTACTGTTTCCACTGAAAAAATCCTCACTGTTTGTGAAGAAATTATGCTCAAGAAAGCCTCCATATGCTCCCTTTTTATTTAATTAAATATTAACTTACTTTCCACACCCACATATATTTAGTATGAAGCACACATTTTTTTGGGGAAGTATACAACGGAGTCTTCACTGCAGAATGAACTGGCTACCATGATGTTTGTAAAGATGACAGACAGTTTCATGCAGAAGAGCGCCCACCGTTGATCTCCCACTGATCCAACGGTCCACATGTAATCACAAGTTCAAACTTTGGAGTTTTGGTCACTGCCTTTCTTCAATTGCGATTATATCTTAGCCATTCATCTCGATTGATCCAATGGCTCCTCTTCTCGCCGCCCATTCACTTGACCCTCTGCCTCCACTTTCTCTTTTGAATCTCCACCGTTGATCTCTTTCATGATCCAACGGTCTGCGCTAAATCGTAAATCGCAAGATCAGTGAACCGCAGAGTTTTGGCCCCCTGCCTTTCTCCGATGCGATTTAATCTCCGCTGTCCATCCCAACAGATCCAAAGGTCAGGATTTGTCCCACCCATCTATTATAATATTTTCCCCTTTGGAACATTAGTGCTCCTGCCTTTGATCTTGACCGTCCATTATACAGATCTGACGATCCATAGCGAACTTGCCTTTGACTTTCCCCTGCCTTACTGACCGTGCTTCTTTCCATATCATGCTCCATCCGGCACCGTCAGATCTCCCAGTCCTACATCCAACGGCTGAGGTGCATATCGCGCGATTTTAGTGTCCGACAGTTAATAGTTCAAATTTACGCAATGTAAGCGGTTTTAAAGGGACACGTGTCGGGCGGCAGACCATATCGCGTTTTTTTTGGGGAAATTTCAAAACCATTCTATTGCTGCACGAAAACAACGGTTTTTCCTCTAATAACCACTTCCCCTCCTTTGCTTCCGAAAGCTCTTCCCGAAGATCTCAACCGTTGATCCGATCCCGATCAATGGTTCATACTGTATTGGGTTTTTCATCTATATTCTTTCATCGAACCTCCCAAAGAACTTCTTGTTGGGAAAAATACTGAGAGGGGGGGGTGAGTCAGTATTTACTGCATATTCAAAACTTTCACTTTTTATGCTTCTAAAACGCATACGCTACTTTCCTGAACCAGACTTGCGTATATACGCGGATACCCTTTACGAAAATCGCGTATACACAGATATCTATTTATGTCATTAATTCTTCACTTAAATCATTCCTTCATTTATTCATCAGATATTCAATAAGAAGTAAACATGTGCAGTAAGAACATAATAAATCATCACACAAAGCATCACACATGAACACCAGGATTTTTAGGTGGAAACCCAAGTCGGGAGAAAACCACCGCTGCAGTTGCTCAGCCTTCAATATTTTATTATAGAGAAAACATCTTACAATATATGTGCTGGCGCAGACTTGACCAGCACGCAGGCACCCACCTGCGCTCGTTTACCAGCCTCTCCTGGAAGGGAGCTCCAACCCCCTGACTCGTTTACCAGCCTCTCCTGGAAGGGAGCTATGACCCCCCGATCTCGTTTACCAGCCTCACCTGGAAGGGAGCTACGACCCCCTGACTGAAGGCTACAACCCTCAGCACCACCTTGGACCACGTTTCATCAATTTTCACACTGGATCCAACCACTTCAATAGAACACAACTTGCGGACCACAATTCATCATATTTCCAGACCGAACCCTTTCCATACTTTTAAGTACAAACATACATCATCAACAGATACATATCAACACAGATCAGATAGCAGAAACACAGCAGAACAGATCAGATATTTCATACCCCTTGCTTCAGCAAACCCTAGTTTGCATACGCGCTTTCCCTTCACTGATGTCGCGTATATACGCGCTTCCGTCCACACAAACCAGCGTATACCTCAGTGTATATTTTATTGTGCATACGCGCTTTCTCTTCGCTGAAGCTGCGTATATACGCGCTTCCTCCACGGCGAAGTAGCGTATAGATCTTCAATCATTACAGAGCAGCATACTTCATCAGATCAGATATTCAGTTCAGATCTACCCTTTTGCTTCAGACAGATGTTCGCCTGGATGCTCGCCTCATCACGAATCTAAGCCTTCCATAATCAGATCTAGCAAATACAAGGGCAATTCAGATCTAGATCCCCTTCTTCATCATTGGTGCATCATACATTCAGATTTATCATTCAAGTGTAACCCTTTCCATTCAGATATACTTCAGAGAGAAGTATTCATTCAAGCTCAGACATCTTGCACCCATACTCATGTTTTGCACAATGAATTTCTTCTCCTTATATAGGATTATCTTTTCTCAATACCATGAGCCCCTTTTTCAATACCATGGGCCAAAACAATACCATGAGCCCAAAACTACCTGGACGGGGTCAATTAGGCGGATCATTACCCAATACCATGGTGGTTACCCTTGGTTTTGCACTTTTTGAGCGCTTTAGCCCATACGCGACTTGGCACGTTCTTTTCCGCGTGCATACGCGACTTCCCCTAGGCCAATCCGCGTATACAAAGAGACATACTCTTTTCATCATATTTTGAGCACATTCCGAATTCCTTTCTTCATTGCCTTCTGTACATACTGTAGAAACATCATATTTTCTTCTACCGTAAACATATTCGCCTGCGTCAACTTCATTGTTGTCATCATTCTATCAAGGTTTTCAAGGACAACATTCAGCACAGTTACTGTCAACAAACATTAATTCATATCGCATTTACATCATACACTAAGTCCATCAAGTCAAGAATAACTTCATCGTATGCTTTGTTTGCTATTATCAAGGACAACATACGTCATCGGGCGAAACCTTCCATTTAGAGGCCCCCTTTGGACTTGATGGCAACCATGATGGTGTTTGGTTTCTCCCCCTTTGGACTTGATGGCAACCATGATGGTGTTTGGTTACCACAGCAGATAGATATCATGTCACTCTCCCAAATATGTCACATCATTATCTTCTCTTTAATCAAAACATCATTATCTTCTCTTTAATCAAACACCATGTCACTCTCCCCCTTTGACATCAAGGGCAAAGGGCGGATCAAAAACCAACATTCTCCCCCTTTTCTCCTCATGTGGAAGGAACATTCTGCAGATCTGATGTGTGCTGAAGTGGCCAAGCTCCCCCTGAGTTCATGCTGAATCTTCAAACATATTTTTCAATAAAGTACATGACTCAAAGACTTTCCTATCACCAATGACTCATACTTACAACAAATATCCAACCAAGTGGATTTACATATGAGACTCAAGTACCCAACCAAGAGGGTTTACACTTTTGACTCAGCTACCCAACCAAGTGGGTTTACAAATTTGACAAGTCCTTACATGACTGAATATTACAATTTTACATCATGGGTCTTAACAAGACCTTTTCATCAAATTACAAATATGACTTTAAGACCAACACCGAAAAGACCTCAAGAGAGATTATAAATCAGAAACACCATAATGCCAACAATGCATTATACTCAGCAAAACGAATGCTCCCCCTGAATCTGTGCATCCATGCATCCTTTTCATATGACTAAGGCTCCCCCTTAGTTTGTGCATCCTGAAAACTTCCACCAACAAATCATCAAGGCATCTTCATCAAAACATTAGAAACAGAATTATGAGAACTGGAACACCACCAGAGATACCAAACAATATCAGAGATACCAAACAGCACTGCAGCTGTGCTGAAGAGAGCTGAACCAACCAAAAATTTCCAGCAACCAAACATACGCGGTTTTATGTGTGGGAACTCGCGTATATACGCGACTGTGTTTCATGAAACCCGCGTATCCCAAGACATTCTGTACAACAATGCAGATTTTTTTTCGATCGCGCAGACCACCCCACTTTCCTCGTCCGAGATGCTCGAACGCTTCTCGCGCAGGTTTGGTAAAAGGAGCATTTGGGCACTGTTCTCTTTGGAGGTAACATACCTCAACTTCGCTCGTTCACACTTGTTCACGAAGAAATGATACTTGAAGGGAAATGTGCTTGGTTTTCGAATGCATAACAGGATTCTTTGAGATACCGATGGCACTTGTATTATCACACATAATGGAGATAGGAGTTGCACATTTGATTTGAAAATCTTGCAAGGTTTGCATCATCCATAGGAGTTGAGTGCAACAAGATGCGGCAGCTACATACTCTGCTTCAGCTGTTGATAAGGCAATAGAATTTTGCTTCTTGCTGAACCAAGATACCAACCGGGGCCCCATGTAAAATGCACCACCACTAGTGCTTTTCCGATCATCAACACTTCCAGCCCAATCTGCATCAGTGTAAGCATGAAGAGTAAGATCAGCATCCTTTGGATACCACAGACCAAAGTCTTGAGTTCCTTGTAGATATTTGAATATCCTTTTGATAGCCTGAAGGTGAGACTCTTTTGGATTAGCTTGGAATCGTCCAACAATCCCAACAGCATGCATAATGTCTGGTCTGGTCCCAGTGAGATAAAGTAGACTTCCAATCATCGATCTGTATTCTAGTTGATTCACAGTGGGAGAATCATCATTAGAACTGAGACTGCATCCGGTTATCATTGGTGTACTTACAGGTTTGCATTCTTCCATGCCATACTTCTTCAGAATTTGCTTAAGATATTTTGCTTGTGATAGAAATATACCATCCGCAGATTGATGCACTTGCAAGCCAAGAAAGAATGTTAGTTCTCCAAGTAAAGACATTTCAAATTCTTGCTGCATGACAGAAGCAAATTTTTGACTCATAGATTCTTCGTTACTCCCAAAAATGATATCATCAACATATACAACTACAATCAATAGTTTATCATTTTCAACTTTTGTGTATAAGTTGCTATCAGTAGACCCTTTTGAAAATCCTTGTTGATGAAGATATTTGTCAAGACGATAATACCAAGCCCTTGGAGCTTGTTTGAGTCCATACAGAGCCTTTTTAAGTCTACAAACAAGATTTGCATCATTTCCCAAAATGAATCCTTCCGGTTGTTCTATATATACTTCTTCTTCTAGGTCACCATTAAGAAAAACAGACTTAACATCCATTTGATAAACTTTGATTCGTTGATAGCTTGAGAAAGCAAGAAACATTCTTATGGCTTCAAGTCTAGCTACAGGAGCAAAAGTTTCTTCAAAGTCTATACCTTCTTGTTGAGTATACCCTTTGAAGACCAGTCTAGCTTTGTTTCTTACAACATCTCCATTCTCATTTAACTTGTTCTTGAAGATCCATTTAGTTCCAATGACATTTTTATCATGAGGTCTTGGTACCAAATCCTAAGTGTCATTCTTTTCAATTTGCTCAATTTCTTCATCCATGGCATTATTCCAACATTCATATTTGCTAGCTTCATTGACATTGTGTGGTTCAATTGTGGATAGAAGTGCTTGATGACTAGAAGATCCCACAAGAGTTCTCCTTGTTCGTACACCTGATTCCTTGTCTCCCAAAATCTGAGATTCAGGATGATTCTTTTGAACGTATCTGGATGGAGCTTTTTCAGATAGATCATTTTCAGGTTCTTCATTTGATTCACCGTCTATATCATTTCCATCTGATGTAGAAGGCCATATGTCATCATCATCTTCTTCTGTTGTTTGTTTTTCTTCTTTAGGAGCTGCAGGAGACTCGTCAATAACAACATCAATACATTCAACAACCTTTTGAAGCCTCTTATTGTAACATGTGAATGCTTTGCTTGAAGATGAGTAGCCAAGAAGTATCCCTTCATCTCATCTAGGGTTAAACTTGCCAAGTTTTTCATCATTATTTTTGATAAAGCATCTACTTCCAAAAACTTTAAAATGCTTTACAGTGGGAGATTTGCCATACCAGAGTTCATATGGAGTTTTATCACTGTTTACCCGGACATGAGCCTTGTTGAGAATGTTAACTGCTACACGTGTTGCTTCACTCCAGAACATGTTAAGAACATTAGAGTCAGAAAGCATAGCTCTGGCCATTTGAACAATTGTTCTATTCATTCTTTCTGCTACACCATTTTGTTGTGGGGTGCCTGCTACAGAGAACTATCTTTTAATGCCATGTTGTTCACAAAATTCAAAGAATTCATTTGACGAATATTCTCCTCCTCGATCAGATCTAAGACACTTGATTTTTGAATCCAATTCATTTTCTACCAGTGCTTTGAACTTCTGAAATTTTTCAAAAGCTTCATCTTTGTGTTTAATAAACGCGATCTCACACATTCTGGAGTAGTCATCAATAAATAGGATATAGTATTCTTCCCCACGTAATGAATTTTTCCTCATAGGTCCACAGATGTCAGTATGAATGAGTTCAAGAGGTTTACTTGATGAACCTTCTTTGGCTTTAAATCGGACTCTGGTCTGTTTACCAAATTGACATGATTTGCATATGGTACTTTCTGGAAGATTGATCTTGGGAAGATCACGAACAGCTTGAAGTTTGCTTGCTTTGTTGATTTGAGAGAAACTCAGATGTCCCAGTCTTCGATGCCATAGCCAATTTTCTGAAGATTTGCTTAAGTAACATTGTTCTATGCCGTTGAGTACATACAGGTTGCTTGGATTTCTTTTTCCTTTTATAATGATTTTACCCGTATCAAGATCACGAACCACACATTCTTTGGAACTGAAGACCACTTCTGCTCCTTGATCACACATTTGACTAACACTCAATAGGTTATGCCTTAATCCATCCACATACATGACATCTTTAGCCTTCACCTTTTCTTTTAGAAATACTGACCCTTTTCCTTTAATAACAGTAGGAGTATCATTTCCAAAAGTAACTTTCTTTTCCTTCTCTAGAGCATTATAAGTATGCAGTTTGCTTTTGTCACCTGTCATGTGTCTTGAACACCCGCTATCAATGTACCATTGATTCTCTTCACCTTCTGCAAATAACGCTATCCCACAATTTTCAACCGGTATTTCTTTCTTTTTCCACACTTTAGAGCTTGAGGGAACATGCTCTTTTGGCTGGACCTTGCTCCTGCATTCAGAATCTTCATGACCAAAGTTATTGCAATAAGTGCATTCAAATTCATTTTGAAGAGGAGAAAAATTGTTATAGGTGTTCTTCTTTGGTTCATCATCCATCCTTATCTTTCTTGCTTCTCTGGTCATGATGGTTTTATATGCAACACATTGAACAGCTTTATGACCAAAGTTGTGACATGTGAAACATTGTCCATTGAAGTAGACATTTCTGTGATCATGAAATCTTCTATTAGACTTTACCTGTTGGTTGTAGCCATTTTGAAAGATCTCCCTGTTTGTATTTCTTGAATTGAGGTGATCTTGCTTTACCTGTAAAGATCCATTGTTCCCTTGCTGAGTGGCTGAATGTAGAGAACCAGCGGTGGCTGCTTTTAGAGAATTTGGTGCTGATGTCTGAGAAGATTCCCCAGTATATCCAAGACCTATTTTTATAAAGGGAGACCGTTGTACCTTGATAATTTCATCCAAGGTTTCTGAGCTTTTAGCAAATCTGAGATTGAGAGAATTCAATTTCTCATTATCCTTCCTTAGACTTACTACTTCACATTCTAGATCCTCCATGCGTTTTTCTCTTGCTTCAAGATGATTTTTAAAAGTCTCAATGATGATGTTCTTTTCTTCTAGGCTCACTTTGAGTTGAATGTTTTCTTCAAGAAGATTATTGTCTTCTAGAGAATCCACAAAGGTACCCTTTTCTTTTTCACATTCTTTTGCGAGAGCCCATACTTTTGCACCAAAATTCAGCAAGGCTTTTGTATGTATACTTCCCATTGTGACGGATCTCCTTCAAGCGATCAAGCTTCTGTAGAAGGACCTCGCTCCGATACCAATTGTTGGGAAAAATACTGAGAGGGGGGGGTGAATCAGTATTTACTGCATATTCAAAACTTTCACTTTTTCTGCTTCTAAAACGCATACGCTACTTTCCTGAACCAGACTTGCGTATATACGCGGATACTCTTTACGAAAATCGCGTATACACAGATATCTATTTATGTCATTAATTCTTCACTCAAATCATTCCTTCATTTATTCATCAGATATTCAATAAACAGTAAACAGGTGCAGTAAGAACAGAATAAGCCATCACACAAAGCATCACACATGAACATCAGGATTTTTAGGTGGAAACCCAAATCGGGAGAAAACCACCGCTGCAGTTGCTCAGCCTTCAATATTTTATTATAGAGAAAACATCTTACAACATATGTGCTGGCGCAGACTTGACCAGCACGCAGGCACCCACCTGCGCTCGTTTACCAGCCTCTCCCGGAAGGGAGCTACGACCCCCTGACTCGTTTACCAGCCTCTCCTGGAAGGGAGCTACGACCCCCCGATCTCGTTTACCAGCCTCACCTGGAAGGGAGCTACAACCCCCTGACTGAAGGCTACAACCCTCAGCACCACCTTGGACCACGTTTCACCAATTTTCACACTGGATCCAACAACTTCAATAGAACACCACTTGCAGGCCACATTTCATCATATTTTCATACTGGACCCTTTCCATACTTTTAAGTACAAACATACATCACCAACAGATACATATCAACACAGATCAGATAGCAGAAACACAGCAGAACAGATCAGATATTTCATACCCCTTGCTTCAGCAAACCCTAGTTTGCATACGCGCTTTTAATTCACCGATGTCGCGTATATACGCGCTTCCGTCCACACAAACCAGCGTATACCTCAGTGTATATTTTATTGCGCATACGCGCTTTCTCTTCGCTGAAGCTGCGTATACACGCGCTTCCTCCGCGGCGAAGTAGCGTATAGATCTTCAATCATTACAGAGCAGCATACTTCATCAGATCAGATATTCAGTTCAGATCTACCCTTTTGCTTCAGACAGATGTTCGCCTGGATGCTCGCCTTATCACGGATCTAAGCCTTCCATAATCAGATCTAGCAAATACAAGGGCAATTCAGATCTAGATCCCCTTCTTCATCATTGGTGCATCATACATTCAGATTTATCATTCAAGTGTAACCCTTTCCATTCAGATATACTTCAGAGAGAAGTATTCATTCAAGCTCAGACATCTTGCACCCACACACATAATATGCACAATGAATTTCTTCTCCTTATATAGGTATTCCTTTTTCAATACCATGAGCCCCTTTTTCAATACCATGGGCCAAAGCAATACCATGAGCCCAAAACTACCTGGACGGGGTCAATTAGGTGGATCATTACCCAATACCATGGGTCAATACCATGGTGGTTACCCTTGGTTTTGCACTTTTTGAGCGCTTTAGCCCATACGCGACTTGGCACGTTATTTTCCGCGTGCATACGCGACTTCCCCTAGGCTAATCCGCGTATACAAAGAGACATACTCTTTTCATCATATTTTGAGTACATTCTGAAATCCTTTCTTCATAGCCTTCTGTACACACTGTAGAAACATCATATTTTCTTCATCAGGAACACATTCTCTTAAGCACAACTTCATCAAGTTGTCATCATCTTCATCAGGTGGGTTGCCTTTCAAGGACAACATTCAACAACATATTGTCAACAAACATTATATCATATCAGATTTACATCATTTACTAAGTCCATCAAGTCAAGAATAACTTCATCAGATGGTTTGCCATCAAGGACAACATCCTGCATCATATTTCCAACACTTCTTTGGGCAATCTCCACTATT